>WFKR01000006.1:13137500-13442500 GCA_025331145.1 Rosa persica | reverse complement strand
GCTCCAATTTGTTGTGGGAAGCATGACACCCAATGAGGCTGATGAGAACATTTTCAAGTTGAAGACATTCCTTTCTCTCTAGCTGACCGAGCCAAGGATTGGCTATATGAACTTCCTAATGGACATGTCACTTCTTAGGACGTAATGATGAAAGCATTCCTTGAGAAATTTTTCCGTGCTTGAAGAGTTATAACTATGAGGAAGAAGATCACTGGAATTCAACAAGCTGCAGATGAGTCTTATGCTAATTACTATGAAAGGTTCAAATCTCTTTTGGCACAATGTCCCCAACAAAAGTTCAAGGATGAACGCCTCTTGCAATACATTTATGAGGGTTTGCTCCCTCTTAAGCGCCAAATGTTGGATGCTGCTAGTGGAGATACTTTTGTGGATAAGACTTCAGCTGCTGGGAAGAAGTTGATAGCTGATAGGGCTGTCAATGCTCAACAATATGAGGGCGTTGGGAGTACATCTCGCCATGTGAAGGAAGTGTCCCTCAATTCAAACATCAATGCTAGATTGGACAAACTGACCTCTCTTATATCACAAGTGTTAATTCCAAAGGTTCAAGGAGTGGCGCAAGTTTGTGCGATGTGCTCTACTCAAGGGCACATGACTGATCAATGTCCTCAATTAATAGAGAATAGTGGATGGGAAAATGTTAACTACTTAGGGTATCAGAATCAGAATCAAGGGCAAGCTCATCCAAGGAATGACCCTTTCTCTAATACCTACAACCTTGGTTGGAGGGATCACCCTAACTTTAGGTGGAGGGATAATGATAATGTCCAAAATGTTAATCAAAACACTACAATAGAGGATCTCAAAGGGCCTTTTATTAAAGACCTCAAGCACCTCCTCAAGCTCAAGGAACGTCCCCTAACTATGACAAGATCATTGAGACACTTAACTCCTCAACTCAAGCTTTGATTCAAGGGCAACAAAACCATGGAAAGGATAGGCTGATTTGAAGAAGCAAATGGGACAACTGGTGGACTTCATGACCAAGTTCCATGAACAATGGAAGCTTCCAAGCAACACCATTCCAAACCCTAAGAGAGGCTTTGAGACACCAACAATTGAAGAGCAAGGAAGGCCACGTCTAGGCTGAGAAGACGTTAAAACCAAGCGCTACAATGGGAGGCACCCCATAAGAAACCAGATTTGATCTCTCTATCTACCCTTTTAACTTTCGTTAGTCTTTATTTTTGGAACAATTTTTGGTTAGTTATTTTGTATTTCTTTTTGGTTATTCAATAAAGTTTCGTGATTTATCCTTTAAGTTTAAGTGTGGAGGGAAGATTAACGATAACTTTATTGGTTTTTAGGTTTTGTTTTTAGGTTGTTAGTTAAAAATAAAAAATCCAAAAAAATTAAAAAAATCAGAAAAAGAAAAAAAAAATCATTTTAGGTTTCTGTAGAGTCGAATTTGCTTTAGGTTTTTGTTTGAGTCTTTTGTTTTGTTTTTGAGTCTTAGGACAACCCTTTCAACTGTCTAGAATGATTTTATATCTCTGAAAGCATGGCTAAAAGTTGATTACAATATTGAGATGAAGTTTGTTATTTTTCTTTGGTTAAATGAGATTTATATTTGATATATGATTGTGTAGTGGATATGGATTTGATAACATGGTACAGATTATGAGCATGCTAAAATGAGTTTTGATTCAAAAACCCTTGTGAGCTTTTGTGCCTATGAGCTTTTTCTTTGTTTAGTGATAATGAAAAAAAAATAGGGCTAAATACAGATTACTACCCTGTGGTTTGAGTCCAAAATCAATTCAGTCTCTGGACTTCTAATTTCATCAAAAACACCCCTGCACTTTCAATTTGATCTAATAGGTCCAATTTGGTAGTTTTCTGACAATTGAGTCATTTAACTTGTTAACGTGGCTCATATATGACCTATGTTTTATGATGTGGTATCTGCAGGTCACCTCTAGTAAATTTAAGAGTAAGTCCTGCTATTAAAAGTAAATAGTTTTTTCAACAAATAATCTAACTGTAACTTGAACCCATAACAAAATATTAAGGAATTGGACCTATTAGATCAAAATTGAAAGTACAGAGGTGTTTTTGATGAAATTAGAAGTCCAGAGACTGAATTGATTTTAGACCTAAACCACAGTGTACTAACCAGTATTTAGCCCAAAAAGATATATATTATACTCTTATTTTTCTTTGCGATGCTTAGTAGATCTCATTATCTTTCATTTGATTGGTTACATGTCGTTGAATAATTTAATGGACTAGATAATGCTAGAATTCACTTTTGTGCTCATCGAGACATTTATCAATACATACCCCTGATTCTGGAAAGCATAAAGGCACTTAGGATTTATACCACCATTGCCAAATAAGCCTGTGACTCAATTTGTGCCCGTCGTGGCACTCCCCTAATTTAACAATTTTGAGCCTACATTAAACCTTTTCTTTCATCACCCAAATTTCCTTAACCCTTAACCTTAGTATAGTTACATCCTTACCCATTTGTTCTAAAGACTTAGTGGAGCAATTTTGAGACTTTGCAAGGAATAAGGCGTCAAGATTGAAGATTGAGAAGAGGTGAAAGTTCAAGTGTGGGGGTATAAAGGTCCATGGGGATTATTTTGTAATGTATGCCATGAAAAGAAAAAGAGTTTGTATATGGCTTTGGTTTGAAATTGTTTAAGTTTTTGTGGACTTTTGTATTTTTACATTGTGGATTTGAAGTCTAGAATGAAGTAAGGGCTCAACAAGATGAAATTAGGCTTTTTATATGACCTCTATGGAGCTATGACGTTGAAGATGCCTTGGTGACTACAAAGAAGACGATTTCAAGGGCTCTACTCTGTTTATAGAACACTTTGTGATTTCCATACCTTTCGTTTCTTTAACCCTAAACTTTGGCCCCAGTACAACCCTTACTTAAGACCTCTTTGATCCTTAAGATGGGGTAGCCTTTGATCTGTGAAGATGAGTTATGACTGTTGAACTTATGGAATGGGTTCATTTGTGCATGTGATTGATATCCTTCATGAGATCTTTTGAAAAAAAAAATGATATATGTGCTTTTCTTTCTTATGTGTGAGCTTTTCGAAAAAAAAAAATATATATTATCTCTCACATATACTTGAGTGAATAAGAAGCTTTTAAGCATGACCCTTGAATTCTGAGAGAAGAAAGAGTGTATATCCATTGTGAGGTGAAGCAATTACATGTATATGCATGCTAAGCTCCAAATACTCACCATTGTTGCTCCCAAGCCCTACATGTTTATATGTTGTGTATATCTTTTATTTAGCTCTCGAAAAATACATGATTAAATTCTTGGTTGACTGTTATTCTTGGTGAGTTGTAAGTATGAGATTTCTGAGACAAAATGTTGAAGGGAATTAGAGTGTTTTTAGTCGTTTGTACTTGTTATTTTCGTTGGTTGGTTTTTAATTTGTCTTTGTGTTTTCGTTTTAGGATTTCCATACTTAGTGTTTGTTTTGAGTCTTAGTTAGTTTAGTTATTTTTTGTTTTGTGTGATTTTGCTAAGGGACTAGCAAAAAGCTAAGTGTGGGGGTGTGATCGGACTAATATTTTCTATGTTTTTAGTATATTTCACTGTACATTTTGCTTAGTTATTTCCTTAACATTATCATTTCTAACTTAGTTTTGTGTTTTTAGGTAGAAATGATCTTCAAATGCAAGAAATGAGCTAAAAAGAGCGAGAAATGATGGCAAGGAGGAAATGAGGCGCAGAAATGACAGATTCCTAGTTGGACTAGGAAACCTGATCACACTAGGAGTCTTGATGCTACTAGGAGACCTGGTAAGGCTAGGAGATGTTGTGCCTTGAAGATAACTCAAGATAGTTCAAGATTATTCTAGAATATTGAAGGGATTCAGGCAACAACAAAGATGGATTTCGAATTGGCCCAATTTGGGAAAGTCTGGCCCGAAGTTTGAAGCATGTAACTTGCACATAAGGCTCTAGAATATTCCTAGACGTCTTGGAGGAACCCTAACCCTGAAAGGATTGCTTTTGCTGTGAATTATACAAGGGAATATTAGAAGATTTCGGCAAAATCCTTTTTAGGTATTTCTTGGATTTTTATGGAAGTTTTGGAGAGAAAATAGAGGAATAAGAATTGAATTATGAGTCTACATACAAGGGAGGCCGAAATAGGGACTAATACAACGGAGAATTCGGCAATTACAAGGTTACTTGCTCTCCACTCCTAATTCTATTTTTTTATTGGCCGAGTGATGCAATTCAAGAGAAATTCAAGGGAACCCTAGCCCTTTCCGTTCACTATATAAGGGAGGTTTGTGAAGCTCTTTTACACACAAACACTTCCCTTTCTCTTCCAAGTTTCAGCAACTCCAAGGAATTCCAAGATTCAAGGCCGCGAAGCATCCATTCAAGTATCCTCGCCGTGATCCTTATCCATTCCACCACCTTTTGAAATTTCTTGCGTCCTTGAAGATCAAAAAATGTAACCATGAAACCCTATTTTCTGTTTTCGGCTTTGAACTATGTAAACAAATTTCAGGTTTTATATGAATTGCGATTTGAATTTCATTCTTGGTTTCTTGATTTGTGATTTCTATGGTGGTTGAAAGATTGAATTTAGTTATGTGATTTTCGAATACTATAAAGCATGTTTTAGGTTTTAGGTTTTCAAATTGATAAGTTGCGATTTCAATATATGTTTGCATGATTGTTAATTTCGAGCTTCAATCTCAACTTTTATGTGTTAATTCATCTTTGGATGCATACTTAGGTTGATAAACATGTAATTGAATCCATATTAAGGTACTAGCGTCCTAGGCTTTAATAATTTCGGTGGAAAACCTATAATTACTTAGGTAAATTAACAATGAGTTTTGCATGCTTGATTAGCGTTCTAACTTATGTGCTTTGCTTGAATTGATCAAACTTCCATGATTCTTAATGCATTGAAAGTGTTTTTGTTAGTGATTAGCTACCACTAGTAATTGCATGATTAATAGAGTTAAGTATGGTGCATTCATCTAGTTAATTTAATTAAGGGAAATAAAAAGAACTTTGTATGCATTTATCTTTGTTCTTGATTGATTCTATGCTTGAATATATTTTGATTCGTGATTTGATATTTGAAACTTATCAACGTGTTAATAGTAGATTATCATATCTATTTTCGTTCAATTCATATAAATTCCACTTGATTTTGGTTTTGATGTGTCACATATGTATATAATTACTTAGTTGTTAAATGAGAAAACAAATTCTAATCCCCTTTTATTTGTATAAATCGTAAATATTGTTTATAATATAAAGTTTGTTTTTGTCTAACGTTTATTTTTCAGGAATTAATAGTCCCTAATCCCTGGTTGAGAACGATCCCTAATTATTCTTACTACATTGATAGAGTTTTAAATTGAGCACTAATTTTGTGCAGGTCAGGTTCCCTTCTCTTGTCAGCCTGGATTAAGGAATTTAGGAGTTGGCTTCTAAATTTGTTTTTCCAAATAGAAATCTGGGGAATGGGTTTACATCTGCAATCTAAAATTAAGGGGATGTGGTTACCTACTACAATTGAGCTTAAGGGGTCTTTGAGTGAACTGTCCTTCCTTCTCTTCTTATATATATGGGTACTCTGTTCATTCTCTGTTATTGAAAATACTTTTGTTTTTTCAGTCCCTTTGTTTATCAAGAGTTATCTCTTTGGTTTTCTACTTTTCAAAGTGTCTTGTTCCATGTTGAAAACAATTTGAAAAACACAAAACCATTCATGCATATTCATCTTTTGCATCCCATGAGGTCAATTGGGTATTGCAAGCTTCAAAGGTAAAATCTTCAAGAAGAACTTGCTGCGTTCATTGCTTGTGTCTTAGTAAGATTTCTGAGTTGTTCACTTGTGTAAACAATTAGCAAGAGTTAAGTACATCTAGTGAGTCAGTCTAGAATGGTTGCCGAGTTCAGTGCAATCATTGTGTTGTAATCTTGTAATTTGGTTTCATAGTGAATTGGTTTTGGTCTTTCAAGAGTTAAAGACCACGCAGATGTTTTTCCTCAATAGGGTGTTTACTGCGTTAACAAAAATCTGGGTTCTTTAATGCTTGGTGTGTTTGATTGTTCAATACATTCAGTTCAATATCTGCTCTCAGGATTGATCACCAAGTTGCAATCCCTAAGAAAGTTTTTGAACAAAAAAAAATTGGTTGTGAGCCTATTCACCACTCTCTAGGCTCCTTCTAGGATCTACACAAGTTTTTGCCTAGTTAAACCCCAAACCTCCTCCTAAAATACCTCAGTCTGGTTTTATTAAATGGTGCCTTCAAAATCCTGATTATCTAAAGTAAATTTTGATACTAAGTTTTCTAGTGCAGGGGGGTTTTGTTTTTCGTGGTTCTGCACGAAATCCAATTCTGGCTGCTTTTAGTTTCAGAAATGCAGAAATTATAATTGCAGAAACCTTAGCCCTTCATGCTGGTCTGCATGAGGCTACTCTACATGGATATACGCATTTAGAAGTAGAAGGTGACTCCAAATTACTTATTGACAATGTCAGTGGTCATTGCCAAATCCCCTAAAGCTGACCTTTTTGATCGAAGATATCAAATGCCTAGCTAGCTACTCAACTTCATCTTTCAAACATTTTTTTTTTCTTTTATAAAAAGAGGATCAAAGGGTTTCACTCCTGCTCCCATGGTGACTCGAACCCATGACTTCCTACATAGATAGTGGGTGCTCTAACCACTGAGTTAACACCACTTCGTTGAATATCATATTAAACAAGAAACTAACTTCCTTGCCGATGCGATAGCCCATATTGGTCATGGATCCCCTCCTCGAGCTTGGTAATGCTCTTCCACTTTCTGTTAATCAAGCTTTTCCTTTTGATTCCCTAGATTGCGGTTGTAATAGGGGTTTTGTTTTGTAATTTGTCTTTAAGCATTGAAAAAAAAAATCATCTTTAAAGGAGTTCTGAAAATTACAGTGTACAATCACATGACTATAACTCAGCATGCACAGTATTGTGTACGAATATCGATCGAGGTTCATATTGGTAGACTGGCAAGTCTTTTATCACATTCTCATTTAAAGAATTCAAACAGATCGACCGGTGCTAAGAGTTGTTACTTAAAAACCATATCTAGACCAGGCCCTAAACCTTGCAGGAGCTGAAGGTTGGCTAGCTAGGACTTGCACACACAAATAAGAAACTTTATTCTACAAAACATGGAAGCCAGAAAAAAGAAATAAAGTTGTACAGAAAATATTGATATTCAGCGCTTCTTAGTCAATGAGATAACCAGGTTAATGAACTGGCACTTTTCTCTTTCCATGTGATCGAGAACATTTTCTTCGAACCTACTGAACAATTCGTCCATTGCTTCCTCTCCGAAATGGCTAGCCAGAATAGGCTCTCCCACAGCCCTTATGTCAGTGGAGAGTATTGCAGCCCTTGCTTTCTTGTCAAGGTCACTTTTAGCTTGTTTTATGTAAGAGTCCCAGTCATTTCTGAAAGCTTCAAGGTTTTGCAAAGTAAAAGACCCTTCAGCCTCGATCACCTCCTTTACCTCATATCTTGTGGGTGCATAGTATGGCAAATTGAATGTGTCCAACTTTTCCTTCTCAATCAAACCCTGAAACTTATAATTGTAAATCAGTAACAATAAAATTTATATCATAACCTAAACGAACAGGGGTTTGTATCTAATTAAAATTAATGGATCTATACATATGCATACATCTAAAACCATGTCACTGAGTTTCAATCCGACGAATTCCCAAATGCAGAGGGGATCATTGCTCGTTATGCTGCCCATGGTTGTGAGGACCATACTACCTCCTGGGACTAGTTCTTGGGCCCGAGATCTCAGAAAGAGTGTGAAGTCCCTTTTGAATTGCTCAAAGTATTCATTAAACACAGCAGGTGAGCTCGTCTTGGCTATGTATATGTTCCCCATGTTCAGTCCCTCTCCTGTTTTTGTTACCAAACCTTTTGGAACCTGCGGATAGAGATCATGTTTAATTTCCATTAGTCAATCATTGCGGGGCATTAACATATAAAATTGAACTAGGTTTTTGCCGCTAATGTATATGTTGTGCGTCCACAGTATCCACAACGTGATGTGTTGTCACCATTATTTGGAAGCAAATTATGAGACTATTTTTAAGTTTTATCATAGGAGACTGATTAATATTGAACGAAGTTACAAAATAGAGAAATAAGAACTTACCCATATATATATATATATATATATATATAAAGCCTGTTTCCTTTTCTTTATCAAAAATTAAAATGCCAAGTTGATTAAGAGCTTGTTTGATTAACATCTTGAAATGAAATCACTATTATATTTTATTTACCCGATTTTGGAATTCATATGTGTTTTTCCTAATTGTGCACCTCTTTTCAATATAAATTATGTAATGTTTAATTTTGTCATGTTTTCTTGAAGAGGTCGTTATATGTTAAAATTGATAATAAATCTCACTTGGACAAATGAATTTTGACCTAGAAATGGCATCAAAGGCGAATTGAAGGAGACCAACAACTAACCAGCTAGATAAATGGACTAAATATTTACATATTCTCAGAATTTCTAGGGTTCAATCCCTGGGTTCTACAAATTGGCTATAATTCGTTTCTCTTCAAATTTTGATTCCGTAATTGTTTTTCAAACAAGCAAAAAAAAAGGATAAAAGATATTTTGTGAAAATTTGATGTGGCGAGGAGAAATTGACATGGCTCTAGGCCATGAATCTGAGGCTTGTTTACAGCCTAAGATTGGATTAAGGTTATACTATATACAACAAGTGGAATTGTATCATAAAAACCGATCAACATTTTTTTTTTCTTTCTAAAAAGGTCCTCAACCAAGAGTATTTAATTACCTCAGAGATCCACATGAGAGCATAAGAAGAATGAACAAAGTGGAGAGAGTTGTTAGGAAAGAGCCTCCCATAAAAGGAACCAGGCATTGCTGCAATGAAACAAGGACCCGACTTTTTATCAGGTTCTTCATCGAGCTTCTTATAGAAGCCAGGCAGTGACTTGAACACCGTGTTGAAATCGTTCCTGGGAAGGTCATTCAAGAATGCTTGAAGCGATGGTGGGGGAAGGTTCAGCTTCCGAAAAGTGTTCTGGATGTTGTCCATGATGTCTGAGACCACCAGAAGGGTATTGGGTCCCGAAGAGCATCCCAAGTCTGCTATTTTCAGACAGTCTGGGAAGAAAGTGGTGCAGAGCTCCTCTATGCTTGCGTCCACTATGGACTTCACCGTCGAAATCACAGCTCTCTAAAACAAATTAAACCAGCTCAGAACATGCATGTTAATATTTTTTTATTAATAAAATTTAACAAGAGAGGTATAGTAGATACAGAGAGACTAACTTGAAGCAGGGAGTGGTTTGCGTAGCTTGTTTTGCCATCTCCGCCATTCATGTGAAGAACCTGCTCTACCTCCATTTTTTTGGTTGGTCTTCTCTTTCTGCTTTTGTACATATTTCTGCTAGAACACTTGCATATTTATAGCAGCATGCAGAACTTGCTAACGTCATATATCTTAGCTCAACTGGCGCCGCCTGATTCACGCTACCGACTTCTTTATGAACATAAAAAATCTACGTTGGTTGTTGAGACCAACTGAGCAGACAATTTATTTAGACCCATGTGTACTAGCTCATCCCAGGCAAGTTTACTTTCTTTCCTGTACATATCAATAATAACAAGGAACGTAATTAAACATTTTTCGATTAAGTCTAACTTCAAACTAAGCTCAACTCATTGTAAAATACTAAAACTCAATCCTTGATTTGTGATGCAAAAATTTTGATCGATGATCAGATATTCAGATTCGAGCTTTTAACGTAAGTGAGACTTCTGTAAAAATAATATAGGCCAGCTTTCCCTCGCCCTCTAGGTAATCTGTAAAACAGATGAGTTAAGTCCACTTAGAAGTCTAATTCAACCTAGCTAATTGAATTGAACCTGGTACTGCAGGGTGGTTAATTAAAAACTAATGTTGATAGTGTTTTTAGAGGAGTAATGCGGTCGTGTTGAGGTTACTATGCGTGATACACTGATATGAGAAGGACTTTTCATCTTTTGCCTGGCTCGGAGATAGCTATGATCATGACTAATTATTACAAATAATTCAGGCTTCGGTTGTTTGCTCTATGTATATTCTGGATTTCGTTTTGTAGGCCTAATTGCCAGATATCATTGTTGATACTTTAGAGTTGGATTAATTTTCAAAAGGAAGATTAGGGTTGAGATACATAATCTAACAGCCCAGCACTAGCCTCTTTTTCTTTAGCTGAAATGATGGACTTGTGGCGTTTGGTCAAGG
Source organism: Rosa persica (assembly GCA_025331145.1). Classification (NCBI taxonomy): domain Eukaryota; kingdom Viridiplantae; phylum Streptophyta; class Magnoliopsida; order Rosales; family Rosaceae; genus Rosa; species Rosa persica. Next base: position 13,432,185 of record WFKR01000006.1, on the reverse strand, counting down.
CAGATATGTAGACACTAGAGATGCCTACATATTTCAACGACTACGTATTATATACTAGTCTATTACATTAGTAATTAACAATTGAGAAGGAATAATCCATTAACTATGTACAAGTATGGTTTTTTTAATGCGGTAGAAGAACTCGCAACTCAATCAGGCGTATCCATACGTGTCTAATAGCAGTTTTATTTTTAGTGAGAGATCTTTTTACGGTCATTTTAAGAGATTGCTTATTAAACCTATTTTTCAATAACATATTAGGATCTCGACTCTTCAGTTTTTAAATCTATATGAGTAGATCACTTATGTAAATTTTCAACCAAAATTAATAATTATTAAGACATTCATAAATGCGATTTATCATTATGAACATTCCGAACAGTTCAGGTTAGACAGATTTGGTTCGTCCATTAATTTAATCTAGTTCGACACCTAAACTATAATCAATTTGGCTGAAAATATATACAATGCAATTCTAGTGAGGGATCCCTTTTTTTGGCTTTTTTTCTATCACATATTCACATCTTAACTGTTTAGTTTTTAGGTATATATGAGTAGATCATCTCTACAAATTTTCAGCCAAAATTAACCTAAATTAAAATCATTAAGGAATTCATAACTGTGTTTTATTATTATGAACATGAACGATTCAGGTTTAACAAATTCAGTTTATCCATTGATTTAATTTAGTTCGATACTTAATGATTATCAATTTGGCTGAAAATTTGCAGAACTGATCTATACATTAGAACCTAAAAACTGAATAATCCAGATACCGAGATAGGATCGAAAAGTGAGTCTAATAAGAGATCCTTTAAAATGACACAAAAAAAGTGAACCGTCCAATCTCAATGGTGTATATATTTTCACGCCGTGTACCGAAAACTCTCCCTTGATTATTGATCGAAAGATATGACGCATCACGTTCCTTTTCTCTTTCATATTTACATGCATGCAGCTTTTCCATGATTGTCTGGTTTCTCTATATGTCGGGGACACTGGGGATTTGCACTTGGATCTCTACTAACATTTAGTTGCAGAGTACGTAATACCTTACTACTAAACTAGCTAATTAATGGAGCACCATAATTGAAATTAATTAAGTACTGCATGTTTAATTAGAAGTATATATATGCAGCATTTGTAGGTTGATATGTTGTACGCGACATTATCATGCACCGCCGCCCGTCGAACAACTTCCCAACCTAGAACGCAAATATTATGATGATCAAATTAGCGAATCAAACTCAATCATCTGCTCCACGTACATGGATAAAGCTGCTCACATGAAATTAATGACATAGCAAATCATAAAAAAGCTGTAAATTCTCTGCCATATTAAGCTTAAACTCGCGCGCATTGGCCGTACCATTTAGTTCAATAGTATTTTATGTTTATTTTATTGGTGAAAGGGCATGAATTCAACTCACGCACAGGTTGTTATATATTACCAGTTGTAATTTATAAAAATTAAAACAAAAAATATGATTTTTTAAAAAGAATTCTGTGCATTATACAATTTGGACTCAAGTGAATCCCAAAAAGAATATGCAATTCTCAGTGAAGGTCACTAAAGCGACTCGAACAAACAATGTTTGGTTAAACGGAGTTGCGGATACAATTTTTTTCAGTAGATAAATTAAAAATAAAAAATAAAAAACTCGCGCGCATTATATGTTTTGGAGTCAAGTGAATGATAGTCCCAAAAGACTTTGCAATTCTCAGTAAGGAAAAATCATCCAAAGAATGTCTGAACTTTTCCAGACTACTAATTTTCATACTTATACTTCAAAAAATATCAAAATGGTACCTGAGTGTTTGAACCCGACCCAATTTCCATATCTAATAACAATAAAATCGTTAACAATGTTAACTTTTGAATGATATTTTCGTCCTTTCACTATTCATCTTCTCCGAAATCGACAATCACTCGTCTCCATCCTCTTCTTCTCCTCCACCGAAACCATCATCGACACATCTCTTAGCTATCAACGGCGCGTCCCCATTGATCAACCCACAGCGCTAAACCACTTCCTTCTTCTCCAACCCCCGTCCCTAAATCTAATCCCAGCCCGGGTTCCAGCCCTAGCTCTACCACACCTTCACCTCTCCAATCCAAGCCCAATCCCAATAAATTGTTGTACGGCCAAGAAGTCATCGGCAAGAGGATTAAGGTGTACTGGGCGAGTGATAGGACCTGCTACGAAGGCTGTGTCAAGTTGTTCAATAAGGAGAGTGGTAAGCACTAACTTCAATACGATGATGGTGACGAAGAGACTTTGGATTTGGCCACCGAGAAAATCGAATGGCTTCAATAGACCATCTAGACCTTTAAGCGCTTGGAGCAAGGTATCCTTTGCCCACTCTCGAGGCTTCGGTGGCGGAGGAGGACCAGGAAGATAGTAATGATGATGATGATGATTCGGGCAATGAGGATTGGGGAAAGAGTGCTGAAAGGAAGGTGGTTGAGCCAGATGAGGAAGACAAGATTATGGAATTGGAGGATGAACAAGATGATGTCATGGTGGCTCCGGTGGTAAACTGAAGTTGAGCGGTGGAGGTAATTTGAGCGCTGCCTAGGAGCAATCTGAAGTTCTGAACATCTTCTTCTCTATTCATGACGATAAGATTCCATATTCCGTTACAAAATTTCAATCAAATTGGCAGGAATATTCGCACCCTCCTCGTGAGAATCTGACCCACCTTGCAGCCGGTTAATGGGTTCTCTCCAGAACCAGTGAGACAACCACAATGGGGGAAGAAGAGCAGAGCAACAGTCAAGGCAAACTGTCTGTACCATAATAAGACAAATTGTCTAAAGAGAATTTGACACACAACGTAGTTAATTATCAAGTATTTTTCTTTTAATTGAATAGTAGAAAGTAATTAAGTTCCTCATTTGGTTAAGACTTTCTTTATTAACTTTAAAAAGTATCATAATTAGGATGAGTCACTCTTGATTAATCATTGATAAAAATAAAGTAATTAAATTAGAACTAGGACCATGTCAACCTTTTTTTCAAATATGAAGCTTGTTTAATTAATTGATTCAGATTATTAGAAATGTCAAAAGATGCGTTTAGGTAGTAGAATCTTTAAAAAATATATATAAAAAAATAATAATAAAAAATAAAAACCTAGGGTATTAAATTATTAATGCACCTAAGACTATGTAGTTTATATATAAGTTTAGTCACATGTAAGATTCAATAATTAATATTCATGAGTAGTGACGTACAGAGAGAGTAATCAGCATGACATTTGAAATGGAGCTCCTTCTGAATTGCCTCAAAGAAAAGGATCTGGATCCTCTCCTTAGCTAGATTCTCTTTTTGGCTTCCTTGACTTTTAATATAAGCCGTAAATTACCAATCCAAAGACTATAATAAGCCACATCATCAATCCAACATTAAATGTAGAAGTTGAACGATTCCAACACTAGCGCCGTCTGGTCTTTCAAATCCGATTGCAGGCTTTACAGCAACGAAAATCTGAGCCCGGTTCCAAAAACCCATGTTGTCGTTACGTCTTCGGTGCCCTTTAAGCCACTGAACGAAAATTTAGGGCAGTTATTGGTGGCGCCTTCTTTTCTTCCTTTTCTTTTAGGCAATCTCCCCCTTAGTATCAAGTTAATGAATTGAATGATGATCATAGTGTTTGTAGTGATCATAAGGTGCCATGAGGAAGTCATCAGCCAGGCAAGGCTTTCCGTGGCTTCCCCTTACCACTCCATTGCAATAGACCTGCGTACTATCCACCAAATTATCACTGCCAAACCATTTACTCATGGTAGTTCCATGCCTCAACATCTCCGCCATAAAAACCAATAATAAAAAAATGGGTGGAAGTGAACCCAGCTCATCACCGCTCTTATCTTTCTGGATCTCCCATTCAATTCTCACTTTCTGTATACGAATTAGCAAGCCTTTTGCCTTCATAGACCTTTGACATTTAGACGTCTCTGCCCAATATTCATCGCAAAAAGACTGGGTGAATTTTGCATGACAGTATTCAGGAGAACCAATCACTCTAGGCGCAGATAAAGAAATTTTCCATGGTTTCTGCCGAATAACCAATGGGGCGGATCCACTTGAACGGCTAGTTGGGCTGTAGCCCAACCCAAAATTCAGTGAGAAGTTTATATAGCATATGTGCCTATTGTCTTAAAGGTCTACGTTGGTTTAGTTGACTGAGTGCTAGGTTGATTTTTTTGTTCCCTCTTCCCACCTTGGTTCTAATCCGATTGTGCCCTTTCCTCCTTTGTTCCTGTTTCTTTGATATTTTGCCTTTTCCTTCTTTTTTTTCCTTTTTTTTTTCTCTTCTTCTTTTCTTACAAACCTTCAATTGTTTGATTGTTTCTATTAATATTGTCACGCCCTAAATTTTAGAATAAAAATTCAAAATCTAAAACATGAATTACTACAACTTAAAATAACCATCCTGAAAATTACTTTTTCTTAACAACCCCACCACACAATTTAATTTCAAAAACCGAATTTTAGTCTCCGTTAATTATTACAACTCACTCACAAAATAAATTGTAAAGCTCTAAATGAGCATAACAAAGCTCACAACTTAAATGAAAGCAAAATAAATGCTGCAACACCTAGACAGCACAGTCACCTCCCTGGTTATCCTGACCTGTAGGAATATCCGCTACACCATTTGAATAGTGTACCGAGATTGCAACAACACAAAACCCGGTAAGCTTTTGAAAGCTCATATGAGTAAAAAGAAAGAACGGTTGTTTAATTAAATCATATTCATTTTCACCCAAGTCAACGCACAACACTTTCCACATCCACAAAGAACCAAATCTCAAATCAACAAATTGACACAAAACCCTAACTCACATATTTCCTCTCAAAACCCCGAATCGTATTTATAAAAATACGGTATATGACAGACTAGAGCTCTAACTGAATCGTAGCCCATCACCTGGCCCAGGTTATGGCATCTAAGATATTTATCTTTATCGTATTTCATCAATATGTATACCTATATACATATTTAGAACGTCTGATACTTATACTTACTCAACCAATCTTATCCCATCATCCACCTAGGATTAGAGCGTCCGATTTTCCCATACCGGTCACTACGTTAACCCTAAATCCATAATAAGCATAACAATATATTTTCACACAATGAAAGCAACTCATCCAACATACACAATATTATTATGAAGCATTTGAAATATAATCCAAATCATCATTCCAACTCAATCATATCATGACTCAACAAAACACACCAACCAATATATATTTCACATAAATATATATATATATATATATATAAGTAATCATCCACTCAGGAATGACCACTAATATCATCTATAGTTCACACAAGAAAATCGTGAAATTCATTTGTATAATTAAAATTCATTTTACTTACCTATGGACTGTAGTTGATCAAGTCCATGTGATTTTAAAAACAAATATTTAATCCATAAATATTTTTCACATAATTACAAAAATAGATAATTTAAAGCAATCGGTTCTTAATATGAACCACGTAGTTTTACTCATCTCGAAACTCTAGCTGCGTCTTCATTTAAAAACAAATCACAATAATCCAATGCTCTTCAACTCAAGCCGTCAAGTACCTAATCAAGTGCGGTCTTTACTTAGCAAGCGAAGCACGAAATAAACTTAAATGATGATCCAACGGTCAGATTCTAAAATAAAGACGATCCAACGGTCGGATCAAATATAAACAATGATCCAACGGTTAGATCCTCACGGATCGCCCTTGGAAACATCCTATCAAAATTATACGAAAATACGACGGAATGATCTTTACGAATCTCATCCCGAATCACTGTTTTACTATTATACGAAGATCCAACGGTCGGATCTTCGCCCGTGACCACAAAACGTCATCGGGACAGTCATATGATCATCATATTAAAATTTGAAGTAAAACCGATGGTCTGATCTCCGTAAATAGTAAACCGAAGATAAACTGTAAAACCGTAAATAGTAACGTCAAAACTTCAATTGACTATTTATCAACTTTTTCTAACATGACCATGTTATATATCAAAACGGTCGTATGAATACATAGATCATCATCCAGATAATATAAACTCAAAATTTGGCGCCGCTACACACAGCGGTCAACGCCGGTCAACCACCTCAATTGCAAAAATTGTCAACTACAAACTTCTTCAAAATGAAATTGTGAAAAACTTTAATACCTGACTTTTTCCGAGATAAGGTCTAGATCGTCCGAGATCGAGCTTTAAAGTTGGATTAATCTCGACCCTCTGATCAGTTTCCAGATTGAATCTCAGCCATTGAAAACTTCAATCCTTGATCTTTCGCTCCACACACAAAATCGTGATGCAAGGCTTATATGGGGATGATAAGGAGGAAGAAGACATCACGAAAATGGGGAGGGTTGGCCCGTGCAACCCCAGCACGGGGGGGAGTCCGATCGGATTGGCCTCACAGGGCTGAGGTTGCTTTGATCCAAGGCTGGAGGCAGCAGCTGGGGAAACTGAGGGCGGGGAGCGACTGGCAAGGAGCGGCGAAGGAGGGGAGGCCCGGGTCTCGCGGCTACGTGGCGGGGAATGCTGTATTCCGGTCGGGTCGGGGGGTCGGCAAGCAAGGGGAAGGCTTCGCACGCGAGAGAGGGAGCGGGGGTTGGGGGTGGGAGAGGACTGAAATGCTAAAAGTGATTTTTTTCGTCCTGAATGAAAAATCTGATTTTTCATGATATTTATAGAAAAGTTCTAATTTTCAATTTTTCATGATATTTATAGAAAAGTTCTAATTTTCAAATATTCATAACTTATTCATACGAACTCCGAATAATGTGTTTCACATATGCACGAGATCGTATCGAAGAGCTCTACAACTTTCATGAAGGAAGTTTTCCCAAATTCTGAACGTATAAAAAGTCAATTTTTACGACCCCATAAATAACGTTCGTTTCGAAAATAAAATCATTCGAAAACAATTTTCTCAAACCACGACATACGAATTTATCTCAAATATCATAATTCAAATAATAGAACAATTATTGAATTACATAAATTATTTTATGAAAATTCGGGTCTTCACAGTGTACCATCCTTAAAGGAATTTCGTCTCGAAATTCAAGCATGCTCGTCAACAAAAAGCTGAGGATACCTCTTCCTCATGTCAGACTCCAATTCCCATGATGCATCACTCTCATCATGATGACTCTACAACACCTTCATAAGATCAACCTCCTTCCTACGAAGCTTCTTCGTAAACCTATCCAAAATACGAACAGGTTCAACTACAAATGTCACATCTGTGTTTACTTCGATCATACCATGATCAATCACGTGGGACTCATCTCAGACATACTTCCTGAGCAAAGACACATGGAAGACATTGTGCACACCCAACATGCTAACAGGTAAAGCAAGTCGATATGCCAAGTTTCCAACCCTTTCCAGAATCTCAAAGGGTCCAACATACCTCGATGCGAGTTTTCCCTTCTTGCCGAATCTCACCACACCTTTCACAGGTGAGACCTTCAAGAACACATGATCGCCTGTCTCAAACTCCAAAGGTCTCCTCTTCAAGTCAGTATAACTCTTCTGTCTACTCTGAGTGGTTCAGATGCTGTCCTGAATAGTAGTGACATTCTCTGTAGTCTCCTGTACAATCTCAGAATCGATGAACCCTTTATCCCCTGCTTGCGCCCAACAGATAGGAGTCCTACATAGCCTACCATAAAGAGCCTCATATGGAGCCATACCGATACTGGAGTAATAACTGTTGTTGTAGGCAAACTCTAGCAATGGCAGATGATCCGCCCAACTTCCCTTAAAGTCCAGAACACAAGCTCTATGCATATCCTCCATCACCTGATTCACTTTCTCGGTCTGGCCATCTGTCTATGGGTGAAATGTAGTGCTCTTTGCAAGAGATGTGTCAAATGTCTTATGGAACCTATGCCAGAATTCTGAAGTGAAACGAGCATCACGATCAGAGACAATCGTCACAGGCACACCATGAAGCCTCACTATTTCATTCACATACAACTTACACAACGCATCCCCTGAGTACGTTTTTGCCACGGGAAGAAAATGTGCTGACTTAGTCAACTGGTCAACAATCACCCAAATCGAGTCATAACTTTGCCTAGACCTAGGCAATCCAGTCACAAAGTCCATGGAGATATCTTCCCATTTCCAAACAGGAATCGGCAAGGGATTCAACATTCCTGCGGGCCTCTGATGCTCTACCTTCACTTGCTGACATGTAAGACACTTCGACACATGTTCTGCCACATCCCTCTTCATTCTATACCACCAAAACTGCCGTCGTAAATCCATATACATTTTAGTTTCCCCTAGATGTATAGTGTTTCGAGACCTATATACTTCCCGCATGATCTCCTCCCTGAGGTTATCAACACTCGGTACATACAATCTCCCTCGAAATCTCAACCCTGCATCTGCCCCAATCATCCACTTGAAAGGACCCTCCACATCCGGATCAGCAGTCATCTCAGCAATCCTCGCCTGAGCAAACTCATCAAGTGTCTGACCCTAAATGATCGTGGAGATCAAGATGGGCTGTAAGGTGATACTACCTAGGAAGATTCCATGTCCTGCTCCTGCGGGCATAAGATCAAACTCTGATGTAGCTTCTAACATGCGCCACGCTCGCACCATAATGGCTACCATGATTACTCGAGGTTTTCTACTCAAAGCATCCGCCACTACATTCGCCTTTCCGGGATGGTACTCCAAGGTGAAATCATAGTCCTTGATGAGCTCCATCCATCTTCTCTACCTCATGTTTAATTCTTTCTGAGAGAATAGATACTTCAAACTCTTATGACCAGAAAAGAGTTCAAATTTCTCACCACAAAGATAATGTCTCCAAATCTTCAAGGCAAACACCACTGCTGCTAGCTCTAGATCATGAGTAGGGTAATTCTGTTCATGTACCTTCAACTATCTAGAACCATAAGCAACAATGCTACCATTCTGCATCAACACACACCCAAAACCCTGATGAGATGCATCGCTGTAAATGAGTAATCCACCACCACTAGTAGGAATAGTCAACACCGAAGTTGTAGTCAATCTAGTCTTCAGCTCATTGAAAGCCTTCTCACACTCATCCGACCACACGAACTGAGTGTCCTTCCTTATCAATCTGGTCAAAGCCGAAGCAATACCAGGAAACCCTTTAATGAAATGCCTGTAATACCCTGCCAATCTAAGGAAGCTACGGATTTTTGTAACCGTAGTAGGGCGACTCCAACTCATCACTGCTTCAACCTTCGAAGGATCCACAGAAACTCCATCCTTCAAGACTACATGACCAAGAAACTTGACTTCACTCTGCCAGAAATTGTACATCTCAAACTTGACAAATAATTTCTTCTCTCAATGTCTGTAGCACGATGCGCAAATGCTTCTCATACTCATCAGACGACCTTGAATAAATCAAGATGTCGTCAACGAACACCACAACAAACTGATCCAAATAGGGACTGAACGTGCGGTTCATCAAGTCCATGAATGCTGCCGGTGCATTCGTGAGACCAAAATGCATGACAAGGAACTCAAAATGTCCATACCTGGTCCTGAACGCCGTCATTGGAATATCTTCATCCTTCACCCTTAACTGGTGATATCCAGATCTCAAATCAATCTTTGAGAACATAGTAGCCTCCTTAAGCTGATCGAACAAGTTATCAATCCTAGGTAAAGGGTACCTGTTCTTGATGGTCATCTTGTTCAGCTATCGATAATCCACACATAACCGAAGTGAATTATCCTTCTTCTTCAGCTAAGGAGATACACTAGCCTGAATGAACCCTTGCCCAAGTAATCCCTCAATCTGAACCTTCAACTCCTGAAGTTCAGCTGGAGCCATTCGATAGGGTGCCTTCGATACAGGTGAAGTACTGGTATCACATCAATGGAGAAGTCCATTACCCTTTTTCGGAGGTAACCCATGGATCTCCTGAAACACGTCAACTTACTCTGAAACTACAGGAATTCCTGTAATCCTTGAAGTACTACTCCCTGATTCAAAATGGGCCAAAATCCCTACCCTCATGGCGATGTCAGACTTCAAACAACGGTAATGAAACATTGGTTATCTAGGAACATGGAAAGACACAATCATCCTAAAGCAATCAATCACAGCATGGTTCGGGCTCAACCAATCCATACCCAAAATCACATCATAAGTGTGATCCGGAATCACAATCAAAGATGCAGAGAACTCTATGCCACCAATCCCAATAGGGCAATCATCACAAAACATGCTAAGCTCAAGAGACACACCGAGAGGTGATGTAACACATAATGATCTAGTAAGAGGGATAGCAATCAAACCCAACACAACCACAACCGAACTAGATACGAAGGAGTGTGAGGCTCCTGTATCAAACAGTACTCTAGCAAGATAGTAATAAACAGATAAAGCACCTTCCACCCCCATGCCTGCCTGACCAATGGCAAAGACTCTAGCAGGTCCAGGCGGTAGCTGCCTCTGCTGGTTTCCCTGCACTCTACCCTGATTTAGGGGACACTCCCTGGCCTGGTGCCCTGTCTATCCACAGTTGTAGCATATCCTACCCCGTGGTTTCGTGCACGCACGAGAGATGTGGCCCGGCTCGCCACAGTTAAAGCACTTCACTGGAGCTATTGGTGATATCTGCCTAATAGGCATAGTCTGAATGGGAGGAGCTACTGCTACCCTAGCTGGGGCATGATGCTGGAACTGAGTCTTCTGTTTCTTCCAGAAATCGCCCCTGAAGTCTCTGGACCTACTGCTTCCTGCTATTGCCTTTCCCTTGCCCTGGAAGTCTCTCTCAGCAGACTCGTTCTCTCTACGAATCAGGTTCTGCTGCTCAATGATCTGTGCCTTAGCCAAGATCTCTCTCTTCGTCTTCAGCTCTAAGATGGCCATATCACGCTCAATCGAAGGGCTCAACCCTCGCTGAAACTTCTTAGCCAAGTCTTCGTCATCCATCTGCTTCACATACTTGTATAGCCTGGAGAACTTCGCATCATACTCGATCACGGTCATCTTCCCCTGTACAAGTGCGAGGAATTCCCGTTCCAACCTTTCCTTCACAACTACTGGAAGGTAGTTCTCCCTGAACAGCCTCTCGAAGTCATCCCATGTCTAGGTAGATAACTCAATACTCCTCTATGTGACGTTCCACCACACTCTAGCCTCATCCTTCAGCATGAAAGCGTCTAGCTTCCTCTTATCAATCTCACTGCAATCAAATAGATCAAAATAGGTCAGCAAATCCTCAATCCATCGATCTACAACCATATGATCAGTGTCACCTCCAAACTTGGTTGCTCCCAAGCGGGTAATTTCCTTCGCCAGTACTAACAAGCGAGCAGGATCATCAACCATGCCCACAGGCGGAATATGCTGATCATCATAAGGTGCCTCTACCTCTGCCTCATATGCATCATCGACCGGAGGGGCCCTACCCCTACCTCGGCCTCTACCACTACCACGAGGTCTGCCTCTACCTCGACCTCTAGCTTCGTTCCCCTCAATCTCTATTACCTAATAAGCAGGGACATACTTAGTTAATACACGCATAACACTTAAACATGACATAAGTTAAATGCAAGTCCATATTAACCAAGTAACTACACATACAAGACAACGCCTAAGGTTCTTATGACATGCTAACGTTCCTAGCCAACCTAACGCTCTCACATACCCAATGACTTTGTCAATACCGAAGAGCACACGATGGGGATCCGCTGCAAATGGGCCATCACTCGGAAAGTATTGACATATCACCAAATATGTACCTTACGCTCTGATACTAAACTGTCACGCCCCAAATTTTAGAATAAAAATTCAAAATCCGAAACATGAATTACTACAACTTAAAATAACAATCCTGAAAATACTTTTTCTTAAGGGTTAAATACTGTTTAGTCCTTGAGCTTTTGACCATAAAACACTTCAGTCCCTGACCTTCTAATTTCACACATTTAATCTCTATACTTCAAAATTTCAGACCAATAGGTCCTTACCGTCTAGAAGTCACGGTGAAATGTCTATTATGCCCTCAGTTTTTATTTTTGTAATAAACTTATTCATTTCTCTCTTTTTTAATTCTTTTTTCTTTATTTTATTTATTCTCTTTTTTTTTTCCAAACAGAAGAAAGAAAGAAAAAAAAAACAAAAAAAATATAAAAAAACAGAAGAAAGAAAGAAAGGGAAAAAAATTTCCTTTTTCAAAAAAAATAAAATAATTAATTAATTAAAAAAAAAGAACTGAGGCAATAATAGACATTTCGCCGTGACTTTTAGACGGCAAGGACCTATTGTTCTCAAATTTTGAAGTACAGGGACTAAATGTGTGAAATTAGAACGTCAAGGACTGAAGTGTTTTTCAAGCAAAAGTATAAGGAGTAAACAGTATTTAACCCTTTTCTTAACAACCTCACCACACAATTCAATTTCAAAAACCGAATTTTAGTCTCGGTTAATTATTACAACCCACTCACAAAATAAATTGTAAAGCTCTAAATGAGCATAACAAAGCTCACAACTTAAATGAAAGCAAAATAAATGCTGCAACACCTAGACAGCACGGTCACCTCCCTGGTTATCCTGACCTGCAGGAATATCCGCTACACTATTTGAATAGTGTACCGGGATAGCAACGACACAAAATTCGGTAAGCTTTTGAAAGCTCGTATGAGTAAAAAGAAAGAACGGTTGTTTAATGAAATCATATTTATTTTCACCCAAGTCAACGCACAACACTTTCCACATCCACAAAGAACCAAATCTCAAATCAATCACCAAATCAACAAATCGACACAAAACCCTAACTCACATATTTCTTCTCAAAACCCCGACATCGTATTTATAAAAATACTGTATATGACAGACTGAAGCTCTAACTGAATCGTAGCCTGTCACTTGGCCCAGGTTATGGCGTCCGACATATTTATCTTTATCGTATTTCATCAATATGTATACTTATATACATATTTAGAACGTCTGATACTTGCACTTACTCAACCAATCGTATCCCATCATCCACCTAGGATTAGAGCATCCGATTTCCCTATACCGGTCACTACGTTGACCCTAAATCCATAATGAGCATAACAATATGTTTTCACACAATGAAAGCGACTCATCCAACATACACAATATTATTATGAAGCATTTGAAATATAATCCAAATCATCATTCCAACTCAATCATATCATGACTCAACAAAACACACCAACCAATATATATTTCACGTAAATATATATATATATATATATATATATACGTAATCATCCACTCAGGAATGACCACTAATATCATCTATAGTTCACACAAGAAAATCGTGAAATTCATTTGTATAATTAAAATTCATTTTACTTACCTATGGACTGTATTTAATCAAGTCCATGTGATTTTAAAAACAAATATTTAATCCATAAATATTTTTCACACAATTACAAAAACAAATAATTTAAAGCATTCGGTTCGTAATATGAACCACGTGAGTTTTACTCACCTCGAAACACCCGCTGCGTCTTCACTTAAATACAAATCACAATAATCCAATGCTCGTCAACTAAAGCCGTCAAGTACCTAATCAAGTGCGGTCTTCAGTTAGCAAACGAAGTACGAAATAAACTTAAATGATGATCCAACGGTCAGATTCTAAAATAAAGACGATCCAACGGTCGAATTCTAAAATAAAGACGATCCAACAGTCGAATCGAATTTAAACGATGATCCACCGGTTAGATCCTCACGAATCGCCTCCCAAATCACTGTTTTAAAATTATACGAAGATCCAACGGTCAGATTTTTGCCCGTGTTGATAAAAAGTCATCGGGACAGCCATATGATCATCATATTAAAATTTGAAGTCAAACCGATGGTCTGATCTCCGTAAATAGCAAACCGAAGATAAACTATAAAACCGTATGAATGCATAGATCATCGTCTAGATAATATAAACTCAAAATTTGGTCCGACGCGCCGCCACACGCGGCGGTCAGAGGCGGTCAACACCGGTCAACCACCTCAGATGGAAAAGTTGTCAACTACAAACGTCTTCAAAATGAAATTGTGAACAACTTTAATACCTGACTTTTTCCGAGATAAGGTCTAGATCATCCTAGATCGAGTTTTGAAGTTGGATTAATCTCGGCCCTCTGATCAGTTTCCAGATTGAATCTCAGCCATCGAAAACTTCAATCCTTGATATTTCGCTCCACACACAAAATCGGAAGAAGACATCACGAAAATGGGGGGGATCGGCCCGTGCAACACCGGCACGGGGGGGGAGTCTGATCGGATCGGCCTCACGGGGCTGAGGTTGCTCCGATCCAAGGCTGGAGCCAGCGGTTGGGGAAACTGAGGGAGGGGAGCGACTGGGCGAAAAGCGGCGAAGGCGGGAAGGCCTGGGTCCCGAGGCGGCGTGGCCAGGAAGGCTGCGTTCAGGCCCGGTCGGGTAGGCAAGCAAAGGGAAGGCTTCGGACGCGAGAGAGGGGGGGGGGGGGGGAAGGGGGACTGATGTCACGCCCCGAATTTTAGAATAACAATTCAAAATCCGAAACATGAAAAATACTACAATCTCAAAATAATCATCCTGAAAATTTCTTTCATAACATCCTCACCACACGAAATAAAATCAAAACCGAATTTAGTTTCGGTTAATTATTACAACTCAAATCCAAAATGATCTGTAAAGCTCTAAATGAGCATACACACCTCACAACAAAATGAAATAACAAACTGCTATAACACCTAAGCAGCTCGGTCACCGCCCTGATTCTCCTGACCTGCAGGAATATCCGCTACACCATTGAATAGTGTACCGGGATTGCAACAACACAAAACCCGGTAAGCTTATGAAAGCTTGTATGAGTAAAAGAAGGAACTGTTACTTAATTTAATCTCATTTATTCCCACACACAGCAACACTCAATAATTTCCACATATGCAAATAATAACAATCTCAATCAACACCAATTCAATATACCAAGACAATCCAACTCACAACTTCCTTCACAACTCTCATCATCGTATTTATAAAAATACGGCACTTGACAGACTAGAGCTCTAACTGAATCGTAGCCCGTCACCTGGCCTAGGTTATGGCATCCGACATATTTATCAATTATCGTATTTCATCAATATGTATACCTATATACATATTTAGAACGTCCAATAATTCCACATACTCAACCAATCGTATCCCATCATCCACCCAGGATTAGAGCGTCCGATTACCCACACCGGTCACTACGTCGACCCTAAATCCATAAATGAGCACAACATATAATATCACATACTGAAATCAACCCAACCAAGTTACACAAATTTATTATGGAATTACACAATTGAAATACAATCAATTCATCAATTCTACTCAATCATACCATCACTCAACAATCCACTCATCAATATATATTTTCCACGTAAATATATATATACGTAATCATCCACTCAGGAATGACCACTAATACCATCTATAGTTCACACAAGAAAATCATGAAATTCATTTGTATAATTAAAATTCATTTTACTTACCTATGGACCGTGGTGATTCAAGTCCATGAAATTTTAAAACAAATATTTAATCCGCAAATATTTTTCACACAATTACCATAAATAAATAAATTTAAAACATTCGGTTCGTAATATGAACCACGTGAGATTTACTCACCTCGAAATTCCCGCTGCGTCTTCAATATAATTATAATTATAATTAACGCCGAAATAGCCCACTCAAATAAAATCCGTCAATCACCTAATCACATGTGATTCGAATTTAGCCAACAATTTCAACAAATAATTTAACTACCATTTAACTGCCGGATTCTAATTTACATTAAAATCCGACGAGCGGTTTCTCACGAATCGCTCCTCTAATTACCGTTTTGCACATATACGAAGATCCAACGGTCGGATCTTCACCCATGACCACACAAAGCCTCTGGGACAGTCATATGATCATCATAACAAATTTACAAGTTCATCTGACGGTCATAATTTCACAGATCAAAAATCTAACGATCGAAATCGATCGAAATCACAAAATTCATAACTAATTCATACGATATCCGAAAAATATGTATAATACGCCTAAATGATCGTATCGAAACATAGAATCCTAAAATGGACAGAAACCAAATTTTAGACCTCCGGAGGTGGCCGGAAAAGGCCGCCGGAGTTAGGGACAGAGACTCCACCGACCACCGCCAATGGTGTCGGGGCCGAGCTTGTACCCTTCGTTTCATCATTCTGAGCAACTTTCATAACTAGCACAAGACCTAAAAATGACGGGAAGGGATCGAAAATACCTATTTACAGTCGGCGGCCGGAAAAATTCCAGAAACCGGCGAGCTTGAAAACGGACGTGAAAACTGCAATCTCAGGCCCCGATCCCTTCTGGAAACTTGTTCAGAACTTCCTTGCGAACTCAACAAGCCAAGAATCACAAGAAACAATCGTGTATAGATCGAGATATCTTGATCGAAAGTTTCGGTGTTTCGATCCGTTCGGGTCGAGCTCCGTCGAACGTGAAAACGTTCGACCCAGTTCCGGTCCTTCTTGGTGCTTGTAGAGGAAGTTGAGGCGAGCTCAATGAGCCAAGAATCAAGTGAAATGGTGGTGTGTAGCTCGAGATATCAAGCTCGAACCGAAAATGGTGGTTTTCGGTTCGGGCCGTGCCGCCGCCCTGAAAACCCTAAATGGCTGGTCTAGTTGTCAACTGCTTTCATCATTCCCCAAGTCAAATCGATAGTAGATCTGATGATGGAACTTGACTCTAAAGTTATGGAATGCATGTTTACAGGCCGCGCCGCCTTGTAAAACTGCCTCTGGGAACTAGAGCAGCTCAAGACGAACGACTGGGACTTGGTTTGAGGTCGAGAGGTGGTCTGTGGAGGGAGAACAATTAAGGAGAAGTTTGCTCTCTATTTCGGTCGAGAGAGAGGGATGCGACGCGAGCTGAGAGAGAGAAGCTCAGTGTTTTCCAGAAAAAGAAAGAAGGAGAGAAAGAGAGGGAGGCCGGTGGGAAATTAGGGTTTCCCAAAAAAATTTTCTATATAAACAAGTTTTCGGAAAACTTCTAAATTCGATAACTAAATCAGAAAAAATTCGATCTTTGTGTTCCGCACGTGTACGGACTCGTATCGATGAGCTCTACAACTTTCATGAAGGAAGTTTCTCCAAATTTCGTACGTAGAAAAAGTCGATTTCTCAAACCGAGTATTTCGAGCTTTTCGTTAAAAATAATTGTTTCGAAACTTCGATTAATGTAAGAGTGAATTATTATCGAACAATAATCGTTAAATCGTATAATAATCACTCAACACAATTACTCGAATTTAAAATGAAAATTGCGGGTATTACAATCTACCCCCCTTAAAGGAATTTCGTCCCGAAATTCAAGTACCCAATTCCCCAAAAAGATGTGGATACCTCGTCCTCATGTCAGATTCTAACTCCTATGATGCATCACCCTCATCATGATGACTCCACAACACCTTCACGAGATCAACTTCCTTCCTCCGAAGTTTCTTTGTAGACCTATCCAAGATACGAACAGGTTCAACTACAAACGTCACATCCAGGTTCACTTCGATCGTACCGTGGTCAATCACGTGAGACTCGTCTCGAACATACTTCCTGAGCAGAGACACATGGAAGACATTGTGCACACCCGACATGCTAACAGGTAAAGCAAGACGATATGCCAAGTTACCAACCCTTTCCAGAATCTCAAAGGGTCCAACATACCTCGGTGCGAGTTTCCCCTTCTTGCCAAATCTCACCACACCTTTCATAGGTGAGACTTTCAAGAACACCCGATCGCCTGTTTCAAACTCCAAAGGTCTCCTCTTCAAGTCAGCATAACTCTTCTGTCTACTCTGAGTGGTTCGGATTCTGTTCCGAATAGTAGTGACCTTCTATGTAGTCTCCTGTACGATATCAGGACCGATGAGTCCTTTATCCCCTGCTTCCGCCCAACAGATAGGAGTCCTACATGGCCTACCATAAAGAGCCTCATATAGAGCCATACCGATACTAGAGTGATAGCTGTTGTTGTAGGCAAACTCTACCAATGGCAGATGATCCGCCCAACTACCCTTAAAATCCAGAACACAAGCTCTGAGCATGTCCTCCATCACCTGATTCACTCTCTCGGTCTGTCCATCTGTTTGTGGGTGAAATGCAGTGCTCATAGCAAGAGATGTACCAAATGCCTTTTGGAACCTACGCCAGAATTCTGAAGTGAAACGAGCATCACGATCAGAGACAATCGTTACAGGTACTCCATGAAGCCTCACTATCTCGTTCACGTACAACTTACACAATGCATCCCCTGAGTACGTTTTTGCCACCGGAAGGAAGTGTGCTGATTTAGTCAATCGGTCAACAATCACCCAAATCGAGTCATAACTTTGCCTGGACCTGGGCAATCCAGTCACAAAGTCCATAGAGATATCTTCCCATTTCCAAACAGGAATCGATAAGGGGTTCATCATTCCTGCTGGTCTCTGATGCTCTGCCTTCACCTGTTGACAGGTAAGACACTTCGACACATGTTCTGCCACATCCCTCTTCATACCATACCACCAAAACTGCCTTCGTAGATCCATATACATTTTAGTACCTCCTGGATGTATAGTATATCGAGACCTATGTGCTTCCCGCATGATCTCCTCCCTGAGGTTATCAACACTCGGTACATACAATCTCCCTCTTAATCTCAACCCTCCATCAGCCCCAAACATCCACTCAGAAGGACCCTTCACATCCGGGTCAACAGTCATCTCAGCAATCCTCGCCTGAGCAAACTCATCAAGTGTCTAACCCTGAATGATCCTGGAGATCAAGGTGGGCTGTAAGGTGATACTACCGAGAAAGATTCCCTGTCCTGCTCCTGCGGGCATAAGGTCAAACTCTGATGTAGCTTCTAACATGCGCCACTCTCGCACCATAATTGATGCCATGATTACCCGCGGCTTCCTACTCAAGGCATCCGCCACTACATTCGCCTTTCCGGGATGATACTCCAAGGTGAAATCATAGTCCTTAATGAGCTCCATCCATCTTCTCTGCCTCATGTTCAATTCCTTCTGGGAGAATAGATACTTCAAACTCTTGTGATCAGAAAAGAGTTCAAATTTCTCACCATAAAGATAGTGCCTCCAAATCTTCAAGGCAAACACCACTGCTGCTAGCTCTAGATCATGAGTAGGGTAATTCCACTCATGTACCTTCAACTGTCTAGAACCATACGCAACGACACTACCATTCTGCATCAACACACACCCCAAACCCTGATGAGATGCATCGCTGTAAATGACTAATCCACCACCACTAGTAGGAATAGTCAACACCGGAGCTGTAGTCAATCTAGTCTTCAGCTCAATGAAAGCCTTCTCACACTCATCCGACCATACGAACTGAGTGTCTTTCCTGGTCAAAGCAGAAGCAATACCAGAAAACCCTTCAATGAAGCGCCTGTAATACCCGGCCAACCCAAGGAAGCTACGGATTTCTGTAACCGTAGTAGGGCGACTCCAACTCATCACTGCTTCAACCTTCGAAGGATCCACAGAAACTCCATCCTTCGAGACCACATGACCAAGGAACTTGACTTCACTCTGCCAGAAATCGCACTTCTCGAACTTGGCAAATAGTTTCTGCTCCCTCAACGTCTGCAGCACTATCCGCAGATGCCTCTCATGCTCAGCTGACGACCTTGAATAAATCAAGATGTCGTCAACGAACACTACCACAAACTGATCCAAGTAAGGACTGAACGTACGGTTCATCAAGTCCATAAATGCTGCGGGGGCATTTGTGAGACCAAAAGGCATGACAAGAAACTCAAAATGTCCATACCTGCTCCTGAACGCTGTCTTTGGGATATCTTCCTCCTTCACCCTCAACTGGTGATATCCAGACCTCAAGTCAATCTTTAAGAACACAGTAGCTTCTCTAAGCTGATCGAACAGGTCATCAATCCTAGGTAAAGGGTACCTATTCTTGATGGTCACCTTGTTCAACTGTCGATAATCCACACATAAACGAAGTGAACTATCCTTCTTCTTCACAAACAACACTGGTGCGCCCCAAGGGGACACACTTGCCTGAATGAACCCTTGTGCAAGTAAGCCCTCAATCTGAACCTTCAACTCCTGAAGTTCAGCTGGAGCCATTCGATAGGGTGCTTTTGACACAGGTGAAGTACCTGGTATCACATCAATGGAGAAGTCCATTACCCTTTTCGGAGGTAACCCAGGGATCTCCTGAAACACGTCTTCATACTCTGAAACTACAGGAATCCCTGTAATCTTTGAAGCATTACTCCCAGCTTCAATGTGGGCCAAAATCCCTATCCTCATGGTGATTTCAGACTTTAGACAACGGTAATGAAACACCGGTTGTCCCGGAACATGGAAGGACACAATCATCCTAAAGCAATCAATAACAGCCTGGTTCGGGCTCAACCAATCCATACCCAAAATCACATCATACGTGTGATCCGGAATCACAATCAAAGACCTAGAGAACTCTCTGCCACCAATCCCAATAGGGCAATCATCACAAAGCATGCTAAGCTCAAGAGACACACCGAGAGGTGATGTAACACACAATGATCTAGTCAGAGGCATAACAATCAAACCCAAAACATCCACAACCAAACTAGATATGAAAGAGTGTGAGGCTCCCGTATCAAACAGTACTCTAGCAAGAAAGTGATAAACAGATAAGGTACCTTCCACTCCCGTGCCTGCCTGACCGATGGCAAAGACTCTAGCATGAGCAGGTGGTAACTGCCTCTGCTGGTTACCCTGCACTCTACCCTGATTCCGAGGACACTCCCTAGCCTGATTCCCTGCATGTCCACAGCTGTAGCATAACCTACCCCGTGGCTTCGTGCACGCACGAGAGATGTGGCCCGGCTCGCCACAGTTAAAGCACTTCACCGGAGCTGCTGGTGCTATCTGCCTAATAGGCATAGCCTGAACAGGAAGAGCTACTGCTGCCCTGGCTGGAGCCTGATGCTGAAACTGAGTTCTCTGTCTCTTCTGGAACCCACCCCTGAAGTCTTTAGCTCTACTGATTCCTGCTATGGCCTTTCCCTTGCCCTGGAAATCTCTCTCAGCAGACTCCTTCTCTCTACGAATCAGGTTCTGCTGCTCAATGATCTGTGCCTTAGCCAAGATCTCTCTCTTGGTCTTCAGCTCCAAGATTGCTACATCACGCTCAATCGAAGGACTCAACCCTCTCTGAAACTTCTTGGCCAAGTCCTCATCCTCCATCTACCTCACATACTTGTACAGTCTGGAGAACTCCGCATCATACTCAATTACGGTCATCTTCCCCTGTACAAGTGCAAGGAACTCTCGCTCCAACCTCTCCTTCACTGCTGGTGGAAAGTACTTCTCCCTGAACAGCCTCTCAAAGCCGTCCCATGTCAAGGTAGACACCTCAATGCTCCTCTGAGTGACGTTCCACCACACCCTAGCCTCATCCTTCAGCATGAAAGCGGCTAGCTTCCTCTTGTCGGTCTCAGTGCAATCAAGCAGATCGAAATAGGTCTGCAAATCCTCTATCCAACGATCCGCCACCATATAATCAGTGCCTCCTCCAAACTTGGTTGCTCCCAAGCGAGTAATTTCCCTTGCTAGCATCAGCAAGCGAGCAGGATTATCAACCACAGCCACAGGAGGAATAGGCTGATCCTCATAAGGTGCATCTTCCTCCGACTCGAATACTTCTTCGACTGGAGGGGCCCTACCCCTTCCTCGGCCTCTACCCCTGCCACGAGGTCTACCTCTACCCCGACCTCTGGCTTCGTTTCCCTCAATCTCCATTACCTAATAAGCATGATATACTTGATTAATACACGCATAACACTTAAATAAAGCATAAGTCAAATGCAAGTCCATATTAACCAAGTACTGATCATACATAACGATGCTTAAATTTCCTAAAAGTACTAACGTTCCTAGCCAACCTAACGCACTCACATACCCAATGACATTGTAATACCGAAGAGCACATGATGGGGATCCGCTGCTGACGGGCCATCACTCGGTAAGTATTGACATATCACCAAATATGTACCTTACGCTTTGATATAGAATAACAATTCAAAATCCGAAACATGAAAAATACTACAATCTCAAAATAATCATCCTGAAAATTTCTTTCATAACATCCTCACCACACGAAATAAAATCAAAACCGAATTTAGTTTTGGTTAATTATTACAACTCAAATCCAAAATGATCTGTAAAGCTCTAAATGAGCATACACACCTCACAACAAAATGAAATAACAAACTGCTATAACACCTAAACAGCTCGGTCACCGCCCTGATTCTCCTGACCTGCAGGAATATCCGCTACACCATTGAATAGTGTACCGGGATTGCAACAACACAAAACCCGGTAAGCTTATGAAAGCTTGTATGAGTAAAAGAAGGAACTGTTACTTAATTTAATCTCATTTATTCCCACACACAGCAACACTCAATAATTTCCACATATGCAAATAATAACAATCTCAATCAACACCAATTCAATATACCAAGACAATCCAACTCACAACTTCCTTCACAACTCTCATCATCGTATTTATAAAAATACGGCACTTGACAGACTAGAGCTCTAACTGAATCGTAGCCCGTCACCTGGCCTAGGTTATGGCATCCGACATATTTATCAATTATCGTATTTCATCAATATGTATACCTATATACATATTTAGAACGTCCAATAATTCCACATACTCAACCAATCGTATCCCATCATCCACCTAGGATTAAAGCGTCCGATTACCCACACCGGTCACTACGTCGACCCTAAATCCATAAATGAGCACAACATATAATATCACATACTGAAATCAACCCAACCAAGTTACACAAATTTATTATGGAATTACACAATTGAAATACAATCAATTCATCAATTCTACTCAATCATACCATCACTCAACAATCCACTCATCAATATATATTTTCCACGTAAATATATATATACGTAATCATCCACTCAGGAATGACCACTAATACCATCTATAGTTCACACAAGAAAATCATGAAATTCATTTGTATAATTAAAATTCATTTTACTTACCTATGGACCGTGGTGATTCAAGTCCATGAAATTTTAAAACAAATATTTAATCCGCAAATATTTTTCACACAATTACCATAAATAAATAAATTTAAAACATTCGGTTCGTAATATGAACCACGTGAGATTTACTCACCTCGAAATTCCCGCTGCGTCTTCAATATAATTATAATTATAATTAACGCCGAAATAGCCCACTCAAATAAAATCCGTCAATCACCTAATCACATGTGATTCGAATTTAGCCAACAATTTCAACACATAATTTAACTACCATTTAACTGCCGGATTCTAATTTACATTAAAATCCGACGAGCGGTTTCTCACGAATCGCTCCTCTAATTACCGTTTTGCACATATACGAAGATCCAACGGTTGGATCTTCGCCCATGACCACACAAAGCCTCTGGAACAGTCATATGATCATCATAACAAATTTACAAGTTCATCCGACGGTCATAATTTCACAGATCAAAAATCTAACGATCGAAATCGATCGAAATCACAAAATTCATAACTAATTCATACGATATCCGAAAAATGCGTATAATATGCCAAAATGATCGTATCGAAACATAGAATCATAAAATGGATAGAAAAAAAATTTTAGACCTCCGGGGGTGGCCGGAAAAGGCCGCCGGAGTTAGGGACAGAGACGCCACCGACCACCGCCAATGGTGTCGGGGCCGAGCTTGTCCCCTTCGTTTCATCATTCTGAGCAACTTTCAAAACTAGCACAAGACCTAAAAATGACGGGAAGGGATCGAAAATACCTATTTACAGTCGGCGGCTGGAAAAATTCCAAAAACCGGCGAACTTGAAAACCGACGTGAAAACTGCAACCTCAGGCCCCGATCCCTTCTGGAAACTTGTTCAGAACTTCCTTGCGAACTCAACAAGCCAAGAATCACAAGAAACGATCGTGTATAGCTCGAGATATCTTGATCGAAAGTTTCGGTGTTTCGATCCGTTCGGGTCGAGCTCCGACGAACGTGAAAAAGTTTGACCCAGTTCCGGTCCTTCTTGGTGCTTGTGAAGGAAGTTGAGGCGAGCTCAATGAGCCAAGAATCAAGTGAAATGGTGGTGTGTAGCTCGAGATATCAAGCTCGAACCGAAAATGGTGGTTTTCGGTTCGGGCCGTGCCGCCGCCGTTACAGGCTGCGCCGCCTTGTAAAACTGCCTCTGGGAGCTAGAGCAGTTCGAGACGAACGACTGAGACTTGGTTTGAGGTCGAGAGGTGGTCTGTGGAGGGAGAACAATTAAGGAGAAGTTTGCTCTCTATTTCGGTCGAGAGAGAGGGATACGACGCGAGCTGAGAGAGAGAAGCTCAGTGTTTTCCAGAAAAAGAAAGAAGGAGAGAAAGAGAGGGAGGCCGGTGGGAAATTAGGGTTTCCCAAAAAAATTTTCTATATAAACAAGTTTTCGGAAAACTTCTAAATTCGATAACTAAATCAGAAAAAATCCGATCGTTGTGTTCCGCACGTGTACGGACTCGTTTCGACGAGCTCTACAACTTTCATGAAGGAAGTTTCTCCAAATTTCGTACGTAGAAAAAGTCGATTTCTCAAACCGAGTATTTCAAGCTTTTCGTTAAAAATAATTGTTTCGAAACTTCGATTAATGTAAAAGTGAATTATTATCGTACAATAATCATTAAATAGTATAATAATCACTCAACACCGTTACTCGAATTTAAAATGAAAATTGCGGGTATTACAACTGAAATGCAAAAAGTGATTTTTTTCGTCCTTAATGAAAAATCTGATTTTTCATGTTATTTATAAAAAAATTCTAATTTTCAAATATTCATAACTTATTCATATGAACTCCGAATAATGCGTTCCACATATACACTAGATCATACGAAGAGCTCTACAGCTTTCATGAAGGAAGTTTTCCCAAATTCTGAACGTATAAAAAGTCGATTTTTACGACCCCCTAAATAACGTTCGTTTTCGAAAATAAAATCATTCGAAACTAATTATCTCAAATATCATAATTTAAATAATAGAACAATTATTGAATTACATAAATTATTTTATGAAAATTCGGGTCTTCACAAGTATTTCTTAATAGTTTCTTGACTTAACGGTAAATCTTGTTTTCTTTTATTTACCCATTTTCTTCTCTCCTTTTTGTTTAGTTATAACATTTTTTATTAGTATGTCTTTAGAATATCTTGTAAAATCTAGTCTTAAAACATTATCGATGAAAAAAAAAATTATTATAATCAAGTGTTAAATTAGCCCACCCTAAATCTGTATTCTGGATCCGCCCCCATTAACCATCAGTTGATTTTGCAATAGATAGCTACAACTTTTCAATTATGGTACCAGCCTAGATCTGATTATACAAAAATTCATACATAATCATCCTATAATAAGAGAATGAATTACAACTCTTAAAGCCGGATGTAAGTTGTGGATAGGAGAGAGAGTAGAAAACTGATTTAGGGAGATGAGAAGACGAAAGTCTAGAGATTAAAAGGTGTCAATATTTAAATGTCATATGTTGATGTATAGTATTGCTAACCATTATCTATACTATTATTAAGAGAAGAGACTTTGTTTGCCAAAATCTAAAATTTTGGCAGAATTGACCCTAAAATATTAATAAACTTTGAGAATTAATTAAATTACAAGGATAATTAAGATATTTATAAAATGTTTTTTATTAAAAAATTTGAAAAAAAAAGTAAAATAATTTGAAAAAAAGTATCCACAACTTACTTTTCTCTCCCACTTTCTTTTCTCTGTAATAACCAACTTTTTTCTTTTTTATTTTCTGGAAAAAAAATTTTAATAACTTGCACATGCACAGAATATTTGGAAAAATGCTAGTACTATTACAAGAAGAGGTTTTATTAGCTAAAATCTAATATTTTGACAGAATTGACCCTGGAATATTACTAAACTTTGAGAATTAATTAAATCAAAAGAATATTTAAGAAATTTACAAAATGTATTTTTATTAAAAAAATTTGAAAAAAAGTATCCACATCCCACTTTTCTCTCTCCCACTTTCTTTTTTGTGCAATAAAACCAACTTTTTTCTTTTTTATTCTTTGGAAAGAAAAGTAATAATAACTGCATGTGCTGAAAAATGCTAGTTCTAAAATAAAGGGATGAGATTAAAAGTGACGAAAGCTAAGGAGAAAATCAAATTAAGGAAGGATCCAGATCCTCTCCTGTCTAAGATGGCTGAGTTTACAAATTAATTATCTGAATTTGTAAAAAAGAATTATTTCTCTTGTGAGGTACAAAAAAGTAGGGCTGGGATCTGTTCTGTTTTTGTATTTTTTTTTTTTCATGAACCGGAACCAGAACCGGTAGCATTTTCGGTTCGATTATTACACTTTTGCATACCTGGACCCGTATTGGAGCCGAACCGGTATTCTCGGGTCGGTTTTGTACTGTTTTCGTTTCCTATACACAGAACCACAAAATGAGGAAAGGTGGAGATCAAAAATAGGGTTCGAAGCACAGACTCACAAATGAACTGGGTTTTCTAGGTTTTGCAACTTTTCAATTAGAAGGAAGAAGGAAGAACAGTTACAAGGGTAGGGATAGGGATTAGGGCTCCCGGCTCCTGGCTACGCTTGAGAAATTGGAGAAGATCTGAACTGAGAAGCTGGGCCTAATCCTCATTCCAAACACACTTTGCCTCCCAAATCTCACGGTATCTGGAACACAACCGAAGCTTAGAAATATACCTAAAAAACAAATCATGGTATCAAAGAGAACAACAACTTTCTCTTATAAACAAATCATGGTACCAGCTGAATAAAGAAATAAGAAGTAGAAAATTGGTTTTGAAAACTATCTCTGATAAAATCTTAACTAAACAAAAGAGTGACAACTGAGAAGAGAGGGATGAAGAAAAAGACGAGAAAGGAAGGGAACAACAAGAATAAAAGAAACAGAGAGGAGAAAGAGAGAGAACGAGAGAGAAGGTTTGAGAGAAGTTGGATAATATTATATTTATTTGAGCTTTTTACCAATAACTACAAAATGACACTATTTGTACCAATAGCTGACTCCAAAATCAATGGCCCGTGCGGCCAACAATTGCAACGGCCTATTAGCCCATCGTAAAGGAAAACACTCTAATATTAAGAAAATTACAAAATATGCCACTCAGACTCTAACAAGCTATTTCTCCCAAAATCAATCAAATCCAAAATCGAAGCATCCCAAAATCAAAAACCTCCAGCAAATCTAGGCGGCGAAGGAGGGGGTGAATCCAGACGGTGAAGCAAGTGGCGAAGCTAGCGGGGAAGAGGAACTGCTGAGGGTCAATAGTATACTAACCACCAGAACGAAGCCCGAAGTCTCTTCCGACGAAGCCCTATCCAATTCCGAGGAGGAAGAGCCGATCAACGAAGAAAAGGACGAGGAAGAGCTAGAGGTCGCTGCTCGCTCCGCCAACTCCGACAACGACGACGCCGCTAAGGACAGGTCGAGAACGACATACAATGACTTTGAAGAAGAGGTATATTTTTGATTAGGAGAGAATCTGGTTTGTCTTGGTTGGATCTGAGCTTTAGGTATTGGCATTTGTGTGCCTTAGAGTTGTTTTCTTTTGTAAATTGTGGAGTTTGTTGCGTTGGGGACTCATGGTTTGGGGCTTGGTTAGGATTTGCCTGTTGTACAATGAGAGAGATAGAAAAATGGTTTTTGACTGATCTTTTCTGTATCTTTTGTTTTTGGGAGCTAGAACTGAGCAGAGGAGAAGAAAAGCTTGTTGATTTTCCAGTCACTTTGTTCACTTAGTGAAAAAGGCCAAGTTTTTGTGGTGGGTCATGCGCTTCTTTTTAGTATCTCAATTAGATAGAGTGTAGGAGTCTTTAGGAATTTTTTCTCTCTTGTAAATTCTAGACATTTAATCTCCCTCAATTGCCATTTTGAAGTCTAGAGTACCTTCTAGGATTCTAGTGTTGGTTTGGTTATTACACATGAGAAGAAAAGCATTTTTTGTTGCTTTCTTTGCATTTGTGTATGATGTCACAGGTTTTGGGTAAGTTATAATGGACTGTGTTGTTTATTTGTTTTGCAATTTGGTGGAGCTATACTGATCATAATTTGTTTGTTATTTCTACAAGACTCAACAACATTTCGTTTGCATGTCAGTAGCTATAGTCTAATTTCAATTTTATATTAAGGGTCAGTAGCTTTAGTTTGTGTTTATGTTAGTTTCTTAGGGATTGTTGGTGTTGATGATGCTTTAGTTTTGTGTTTATGTTAGTTTGACAAAAAAAATTGTTGCTTGTTTTGATTCTGTGTTCTTGCAAGTTCATGGATTAGTTGCAAATTTGCTGCTTGTATCCTCTACTTCCTTTTTTTTTTCTTTTTCAATTTTTATCTCAGAAAGAAATAGAAGAAACTATAGAGATTAGACTCCAAGTTTGGTGACAGTTCTTATCTGTTTGAATGCTATGATTTTTGAAGAGAAAGAATTAGAGTTGTTTCAACATATTTGAAGAGAAAGGAGTAGAGTTGTAACCAAGAAAGCATTTTTGGGTACACTTTGTTATCCCTTATGCTATATGTTGCCGGTTGACTTGCAAGATGGAGCTAATGAAAGCAATGCTGAAATGAGCAAACGCAAGAAGGTCAGGCTAGTATACTACTGGGAATCAGTACACTACTGAGGTTCAGTATACTACTGGGGCTAGTATACGATTGAGGGTCAGTATACTACTAGGGCTAGTGTACAACTCCGGGTTAGTAATCTAGGAAATCCTACTGGAGAAACTTCTTCACCATGAGAAGAGGTGAAATTCAAAGTAACCTGTATGTGAAAGCAGCAAAGCCAGAGATAAATGATATAGTGTTCAAGTTATTGTAATATGTACAAATATTTTTTGGAATTATTAAATAAATATGTTGTTTCTAAGAAAAACAAAGATGTAATATAGAAATATTATTTCTTCAGAACGCTACTGATATTCAGTAGTGTTAATTCACATTGTCAAACTCAAAAAGGCAGATTCGTAATTTATGTCAATAGAAATAATTCAAAAAGTGAAGGAATCTGATCGCATGGGCCTTGCCCACTAGGTCATGGGAATTTAAAAAACAGGCCTGTTGATGGGAGACACCGAAAACAAACAAGAATTATACAATATTCTCTAAACGGCCTCGGTTCGGGTCAAGGAAAAAACTAAATATGAGAACCGAAACTGAACCGTTACTATTATACAAGAACCAAACTGGAAAAAAATAACTAAATTAAGAGAGAAAAATGAACCGAACCGACCGGTTCGGGTCGGTTTGGACCGGTTCCTCTGTTTTTCGGGTCTAAAATCTCAGCCCTACAAAAACGTTTGCAGCACTATATGATACAAGAAGTCAAGAACGACATCAATGATTGGCAATTTGACAATTGGCAATGTTGAACAATTCTACATAGTTCCCGAACTGCGTAGTTTTGAAGGAAAATAATTCTAAAGAAAATAAATATTGAACCCCATGACTATGTAGTACAATTATTTATCTCAGATTTTTCTTACAATAAAATATCTGCCGGAAAACACATTGTAAGCTTAAGATTAGTTTTATTTAAGGAAAATATTGTTTACTCCTTGAATTTTCAGGAAAAAAAAACAGTTCAGTCTCTCTCTTTTTAATTTCACAAATTTACTCTATCATTTCTCAATTTTGGACAATAGGTCCATCAATTAAGTCTCTGTCTATCCGCCACCACCATGCCACCAAAATCAAAAGCCAAAAAGTGCAAAACCCCAAAACCAGTAACCATTCCCACACCGGAAAACCCAACCCGAAAAACTGCAACAAGTCTTCACCAAACCCAGATCTGATAAGACAAAAAAAATAAAAAATAAAACCCATGAGCTCCCTCCAAACCCTGCTCTAAACCTTCTTCAAAGCCCCCAGTACCATCAAATCCCAATCCCACGCCAAACAGCTCCATGCCCAATCCACAACGCCATCACCAAAGCCACTGCTCCGCCGCCCAAAACCTTAATTCCCCACTTCTCCAATGGCCATGATAAAACTGTCAAATTAAACTTCTAAAATTAATAAACAAAAAATCTAATTCCAGAATTGATAAAAAAAAAAAAAAAACCAAACTTCTGACCAAGACCAAAACTTGACCACTCAAATCGAATACACATGGGAGAGATTGGCATAAATGGTCTTGGCCTTGAAGCTCTGCTGCCAAGCAAGAATCAAGCAAAGAAGAGCAGTTTCCCGGTTCCGGTGGAGAATCAAGGTACAGATGCTGTCGTATATGCAACCGGGAAGACGAGAAAGCAAATCCCAGCTGGCTGACGGGGACGAGGCAAATGCAACCTGTACCTGGTAGAAGTGACCTGATTGAGCGGAGGAGATGGTGTGGATCTCGATCTGGGTGTCGAGGCGGTATATGTTGGTGGGGTGTGTTGGTGGGGTGTGTCAGGAATTCAGATTCAGATGAGGTGTTTTGGCTTTACGAGGAGTGGAGAAGATGGGAGGGGAAGTGAATGATGGAGTTGTGATTTAGGATCCACCCAATCCTATCGGTGGTGGAAGAGGAAGAAGATAGAGAAAAGCAGAAGAGGGAGGGGGGGGGGGGGGGGGGGGGGGGGTGTGGGTGGGGCGGGGGTTGGCCGGGAAATAAATTAATTAAAAAAAGAATTGAGGTGAGGTGTATATGAGACATGTTGATGCGGAAGGGATAACCACATCAGTGACTTAACCGAGAAATTGGATGGAATGGACATATTGGTTCAAAATTGAGAGATGAGGGAGTGAGCATGTGAAATTAAAAAAGGAGGGATCGAACTGTTTTTTTCCTGAAAGTTCAGAGAGTACATAATATTTTTCCTTTTTATTTATAGATTAGCATTTCCAAGTTAATGTACATTTTAATTTCAGTTTACTTGACATTTAATTCATATATACAATGTAAGAACAGTGCCAGTAATTTTCCGAGTGTATTCATCCACCGACGATCAATATTCAGTTATTCACTATCCGGTCAACCATCATCAAAATGAGTGATACAGTGATGTTGATTTTGTCTCTACATTGTTTATAACTTTCATAAATGGAGCCTCGTCCAAATATGACTGAGGAATGAGAAATTTACCTCCAAAATTTTTCAGCAAAAATGTTCTATTATGCTTTCTCCCTTGAGGTAAATTTCTCTTCCTCATTCATATTTGGACTAGGCTCCAGTTATAAAAATTATAGGAAAGGTAAAGAACAACACCACCAGAATCACTCATTTGGTGTGTTGACTCATTAGTGATCGTTCACCGTCAATGGACTGAATAATTTTCGAGTAATCTTTTCAAATCATCAAAAGATGACAAAACATAGGGAGAAAGTTTGAAATGAGCTTGACAATGTGTAAACTTTCAAAATGAGAATTTTTCATTTTATAGCTTTACAAAAATCGATCTGTTTAGACGCACAAGGTTTAATTGTTAATGAACTATTCATTTCACCGACGAGATAGATAACTAGCTATGAAATGAACATAATCAGCTACTGTAGTAGATTTGTGGCAGCACCCTACATAATAGTTTATTAGATTTATTTTAGACCAATGATTGATTTTCTAGATACTCTATAATGGAGGTCATTCTTTTGGTGTCTAAAGGCTTTACCAAAATCAAATAAATAAAATTAGAAAAAAATTGCATCAAAGAGTGGGTGAGAAACATAATTCAATCCAAAAATTCCAGCAGGCAGTTTTCTAACTTTTATTCTTTTTAGTTACTGAAACTGAGATCAAAACACATCATGTTCCGGGTTATTACTCTGGCCATCGCATAAGTATAACGCTAGTTACTATAAAGTGAAGCTCTAACAAAATTCACCAAATTTTGAACAATCCTGATTACCTTATTGAGTTAATTCAAACAAATAAATATAAGGATTATTATAGTGAGAAGCAAAAGAAATAACGCAAAAAAATAAATCAAAATATAATTATGGAGAGTGACATAGGTCGTGGGAGAAGTATAAGATATATAACTACATTCATTCCAAACTTCCAAATCTAAAAGTAAGTGAATAAACCAATAAACCATAAGTAATTACCTATGCTGTTTTTAAAGGAGGGGAAAAAAAAGGTTGATCAATGATAAAATAATAGATTAAAGATAATTCTTCGATAAAGAGCTGCAAAAAACATGAACTGTTTGCGTCTAGGTTTTGAGGTTTTCTTTTCTTGTCTAGCGGCTATCGAGGTAGGCGCTGGTTCGCCATGTCGATCATGGGCTGCTGCCGAGCGATGATTGATTGTTATTGCCTGGGTAGTTTATGGAGTGGTGTTTGGCTCGAGGGATTGGCAAGATGGTTTGACGAAGGGTACTAAGCGCCATCTCTTGGCGTGGACAGTGTACTTCGTCAAGGGGCTTCCAAGTCCAGCGGCGGCGTACTTCATCAAGGGACTTCCAGGACCAGCGACGGCGTGGGTTATGGAGGTTTCAGTAGAAAATAATATTTCAATTCAGGGTAATTCGATAAATCTATTCATCCCACAACGAGGGGTATATATACAAATACAAAGGAGTAGTCTAACCCTAATAGGAAACAATATTTCCATAATTACAGGATATTCTAATTAAATAAAATCCTAATTACATACAGATTTACAGCGATTCTACACTCCCCCTCAAGTTGGTGCATAGATGTCTATCATGCCCAACTTGTCAACCGAGCTGTCAAATACCTTCCTGGACACTCCTTTAGTAAGAACATCAGCTAATTGCTCCTCTGAGTTTACAAATGGAAAGCGAATAACCTTTCTGTCAAGATTTTCTTTAATAAAATGACGGTCAACCTCCACATGCTTTGTTCTATCATGTTGAACTGGATTATGTGCAATCTCAATGGCAACTGTATTATCACAATGCAAATCCATAGGCTTTTTAAGCTTGTAACCTAGGTCTTTCAAAACATTACGAATCCACAAAATTTCACATACTCCATGTGCCATACCTAGGAACTCAGCTTCTGCACTTGATCTGGCAACGACTTTTTGCTTTTTGCTATGCCAAGTGACAAGGTTCCCTCCAACAAAAGTGAAGTACCCAGATGTAGAACGTCTGTCCGTTTTATCACCAGCCCAATCTGCATCTGTGTACCCAACAATTTCCAATTCATCTTTTTTCTGAAACAGTAACCCTTTACCTGGCGCCCTCTTCAAGTACCTCAAAATACAAAAGACTGCATCTATATGCTCTTCACTAGGACAATGCATAAATTGACTAACAACACTCACAGCATAAGCAATATCAGGTCTAGTATGTGAAAAATAAATCAACCTTCCTACAAGACTTTGATACCTCCCTTTATCTGTTGGAACTTGATCAGGATAGATAGCAAGTCCGTGATTCATCTCAATGGGTATCTCGATGGGTCGGCAGTCAAGCATCCCTGTTTCAGCAAGTAAATCAAGAACATATTTCCTCTGTGAAAGTGAAATCCCCTTCTTAGACCTTGCAACTTCAATACCCAAAAAATACTTCAGTTGTCCCATATCTTTCATTTCAAACTCCTTTGACAAATACTTTTGCTATTCATTTATCTCTTTTGGATCATCCCCTGTAACAATCATGTCATCAACATACACAATAAGAGCTGTAATCTTACCATTCTTGCGCTTGATGAACAAGGTATGGTCAGAATTGCTTTGTTTATATCCAAAGGCTTTCATGGACTTTGAAAATCTTCCAAACGAAGCTCTTGGAGACTGCTTCAGGCCATACAAAGACTTCTTCAATTTACACACCTTGCCAACATCACTTGGGTAATTCTTAACACCTGGGGCATATCCATGTACACTTCTTCCTCCAAATTCCCATTAAGAAATGCAGTCTTCACATCAAACGGGTGCAAGAGCCAATCTTTGTTTGCTGCAAGTGTGATTAGAATCCGGACAGTATTAATCTTTGCCACAGGTATAAAAGTCTCCTCATAATCAATCCTATAGCGTTGTGTATATCTTTGGCAACCAACCTTGCCTTGTATCTATTAATAGTTCCATCTGCATTAAGCTTCACAGTAAATACCCAACGACATCCTACACTCTTTCCAACCGGCATAGGTATTAGCTCCCATGTTGCATTTTTCTAAAGAGCTTCCAATTCTTCATTCATCACCTTTGTCCATTTTGGATCCGTCAATGCATCCTGCACGTTACTAGGAATAGATACAGTAGATAATTGATCAACAACAAGTGCATGTGACCCAGAAATCCTATGGTTAGACATAAAATTAGCTATAGGGTATTTAGCTTTGGCTTTGATATCTGGTTCATATTGTTTCTTAGGAATTCCCTTGGTAACCCTTTGTGATTTCCTAGGTTCGACACTTTCTAACCTAGAAGACTCATTAAAGTTTGGGGGTACCTGAGGTGGATCATTCTGACCAGGATCTTCAGTTGCTGATGTAGAAGGGGGATTATCTTGAGTGTGAGCTTCGAATACGTCTTGATTTTGTTTCAAACTATCCAAAAAAGTCGTCTCTTTTGTCTCAAAATTCACAACGCTCTGTTCGGCAGTTGCATTCTCTGTTTTGGAATTCACAACACTTCGTTCGTCAGTCGTATTTTCTGTTTCGGAATTTACAACACTTTGTTCGGCAGTTGCATTTTCTGTTTCGGAATTTCAACCTTCAAATCGTTCCTCCAAATCTTCCAAGTCTTCAAAGACATCAAAATCAATAATAGAACGAGGATTCCCTTCACAACCTCTCTCCCCCTGAAGGGAAGACTGAGAAGCTCCCCCGGAGTAATAAGGCTCGGATTCATAACACGAAACATCAAGAGAGATATATATAGTACCAGTAAGAGGATCATAACACCGATAACTCTTCTGGAAGTCAGCGTAACCAACAAATATACACTTGCGGGCACGGGGATCAAGCTTGCTGTGTCAAGGTTTGGGAACATGAACATAAGTTGTGCACCCAAACACCTGGGGCTCCAAATTAGGCATAGAAGGGATGGTCAAAAGTGTATGAAGCTTCTGATGAGGATTCTGAAACTCAATCACCCGTGAAGGAGTACGGTTGATAAGATATGTTGTTGATTTCACTGCTTCTCCCCAATAGGACCGAGGTACATTCATGCCAAACAAGGAAGCACGAACAACTTCCATCAACTGCCTGTTCTTTTGTTCTGCTAAACCATTCTGTTGAGGAGTATACGAATTCCATGTGACCGGTAAAACTCAATCATAGGCCCACTCACAAACTCTCCACCATTGTCAGACTGAAACACTCTGATGGATTGTTGATACTGAGTTGCACCATTTTGTGAAATTCGGTAAACATTCCAAATACATCACTCTTATTCTTCAGTAATGACACATATGACATGTGAGTGCAATCATCAATAACCGTTCCAAAATACCGAGCTCCAGAAAGAGAAGAAATTTTCGCAGGACCCCAGACATCAGAGTGAATCTTCATAAAAGGAAGAAGACTTTTATAAAGACTTGGTGAATATGAAATACAGTGACTCTTGGCCAGTTCACAAATGTCACAGTGGAAATTCAAATCACTAACAACTGAAAACAAATGAGGTTGCAGCTTCTTCAGATAAGTAAAGGATAGATGACCTAAATGGCGATGCCATAACCGTACAGCTTCCTTCGCATTCTCTACCCCGTTGATCTGATTAGCTTGTCCCAAAAGATGTTTCTGTTTCTTTCCAGTCTCTGTTAGATCCAGATAGTATAATTTCCCCCTTCTAACACCATAACCAAGAATCCGTCGAGTTAGAATGTCCTAAAACACACAGAACGATGGATAGAAGGTCACAATACATGCAAGAGCTAAAATAATTTGGCTAGCAGACAGGAGATTATAAGCTAGTGATGGAACAACCAAGACAGATTCAAGGGTTAAGGTATCAGATAAAGTAATAGAACCTTCTCCGGTGACTGGAGTTGGAGTACCATCAGCAGTAGAGACAACGTTTTGAGGGGAACGTCTAAGGTTTTTCACAAGACTTGGGTCATTGGTCATATGGTCAGATGCACCTGTATCAATTATCCATGTACTATTAAAAGTAACCTTACCCTTCATACCTGATTGCACTACATTAGCGGAGGCATTGTCTAGGTAAACTTCATCTGTAGTAGCAACAGCGGCCTTTCCCAGGTTCTTCCGCGGTTTCTTAGTGAAGTCCCACCAATCAGGGTAACCAATCACTTCATAGCACCGCTCCTTGCTATGACCTAATTCCCCACAGATAATGCACCTTTTGTTTGCATATGGATTTGGTTTACCTAGAGGACGGTGTGGAGAAGGTCCTGAGAAGCTTGGAGGAGGACCCTGTTTGCATTGAGCCATAACAGTAAATTCGGTAGTTACAGAATGCCCCATAGCCTGTTTCTCTGATTGCACCATTGAGAAATTCAGGATTTTCGCAGGATTAGATTTTCTAGGGTTTCAAGATGGATATGAATGTTTTGAAAAAAAAACAAGTTTTTTTTTCTTCTTTTTCGAAAAAAGGTAAGGTGATGATGGTTTGAAATTCAGGATGATTTGATTTCAACGGTGGTGGTACGCAACTGTTTGTGGTGCTCTTCGGGATTCAGGATTTAGGATTCAAAGGATGCAGCACGAGTTCAAAGGATTGAACCTACTCTGATACCAAGTAGAAAATAATATTTCAATTCAGGGTAATTCGATAAATCTATTCATCCCACAACGGGGGAGTATATATACAAATACAAATGAGTAGTCTAACCCTAATAGGAAACAATCTTTCCATAATTACAAGATATTCTAATTAAATAAGATCCTAATTACATGCAGATTTACAGCGATTCTACAGTTTTTGGGTGGCTCGTTATGGCATAAGGTGTGGCAGTATGGGTCACGGCGACCTGGATCTAGATGGCTTTGAAACTATTCATGCAGCTAGTGGGTGATGGTGTCTGGGCTTGGGTCAACCATAATCTGCTGGGCCTTGAGTTGGGCCTTTTCTTTTGAGGCTGACCTCTTGATGTTTTTAATTTAGGCTAGGGTCTTTTTGCCCTAGTCGCATCCCTATGTTTTTAAGTTTTCATCTAATTGCAATAATTTTCTAATAATAGGAAGCTAAGCATTTATATGTACTCTATATACCTCTAGCGCCTTTGGAGTGGTACCAAAAAAGGATTCTTGCTATGTCTACATATTTGAATGTTTAATGAGTGGGTCTATTTCTATGTACTACTGTGGGTACTACCACGTACTATCTTCTTATCTGTTTATAGATGGCAGCAGAATGATATGTAACGGTATATTCTGACTTGTGATGAATACATTGACATCTGAATTGAGTTTGATTAAAAAAAAAATTGATTAAAGATATAATTTACAAAATAATTTTTTTGTTTGCTTTTTACGTGTAAGTTCGTGCAGATGAAAAGTTAGTATTATAATAAAGCAAAAACAATTAATAATAGTTTATTAGATGATCATAATACCATATGTCGTCATTATTTTCATATCTTAAACTTAAATAATCAGGAAGTAGCAGAATATCATCCTAAAAAAGGATCAAAATGAATGGTCCACATATCTATTAGAAAAGAAAATAAAAGTTCTTTCTTTTTTACGAGATCCAGTTTGTGCATTTAAGTGATGATCTTCAGTGTTATATAATAAAATTCGCTCACTTCAAGTAGCCATCAAAGCCTTTTTTTTTTTTTTTTACTACATATCAAGTTATTGATAATCCATCACATATGATAGTGCATTCATATATTTTTCAGGTTTCTCTGTGAGTATCCACATACCTTTTTATTTATGTGTACTCATTCTTTAAGTAACAACCATAAATTTCATAGGAGCTAGGAAGCTTTACACTGCGACCCAAACAGAAAATGATTTATTTTATAAGAATGCTCATTATATAAATTCTACTTGACATAATTGTCCCATAAAAAAAATGTATATAGAATATAATTTACCTAAATCTCTAGCTGTACTCATCAATACCTTAACGACCATCAATTTAGCTAAAATTTTGCAGAGATGATATATACAGTAGTATCTAAAAACTGAACGGTCGAGATGTGGATATGTGATAGAAAAGTGACCCTAAACCTTAACCTCGCTCTGAAATTTCAGAGTGAGGCATCGTTCTGGATAGGATTTGTATGTGTATATATATATATATATATATATATATATATATAATTTTTATCCAGAGTGAGGTCTCACTCTGAAATTAACATGTGAGATTGGAGTTTAAAGTTACTTTTCTGTCTCATATCCACATCTCAACCGTTCGGTTTTTAGGTACTAATGTATAGATCATCTATGCAAAATTTCCGTAAATTGATGGTCGTTAATTAAGGCATTGATAACTACCTTAAAGTTAGTATGGTTCAGGGTGAATAGATTCAGTTCGTTCATTGGTTTAAGTGAGTTAGATACCTTAAAGATCATCAATTTAGCTGAAACTTTGCAGAAATGATCTATACACTAGTACCTAAAAGTGACCATAAACTCCAACATCACATGTTAATTTCATAGTGAGGCCTCATTCTGGATAGCATCTATCTATATATATATACATAGAGGTACCTACTGGATAGCATATATATGAGGTCACATTCTAATTCTTCGCTTTAGACCGCTAGAATCTCAGGACGGGCCCTGAATATACAAAGGTACCTACTGAAATTTTGCATTTCTGTAGCAGCAAAATACGCATGGGCTTCATATTGTATACTTGCACGCCTGTAATAATAATATCATTTCCAGAATTCAAATAGAATACCAATTATTCTTAAACTTGATAACCAAATCTGGATGGGCCTAAACCTTGCAGGAGCTGAAGGCTAGCTAGGAATTGCACACTACAATATGAAAATTTATTCAACAAACAATAAAACAGGGAATCCACCAAAATAAACAGAAGCAATAGATCTCTGCAGCACATTCATATTCAACGCTTCTTAGTTAACGAGATAACCAGGTTAATGAATTGGCACTTCTCTTTTTCCATGTGATCAAGAATATCTTCTTCAAACCTGCGAAACAAATCGTCCATGGCTTCCTTTCCGAATTGGCTGGCCAGAGTAGGCTCTCCCACAGCTCTTATATCAGCGGACAGTATTGTTGCCCTCGCATTCTTGTCAAAGCCACAGTTAGCTTGTTTTATATGAGCGTCCCAGTCATTTCTGAAAACTTCGAGGTTTTGCAGCGTAAAAGAACCTTCAGCCTCGATTACCTCTTTCACCTCATCCGTTGTTGGTGCGTAGTATGGCAAATTGAATGTGTCCAATTTTTCCTCTTCAATCAAACCCTGAAAAATTCATCATTAATTGTATGTTTGTAAGAGAAAGATTATCGTACCCAAAATGAAGAAATCTAATGCACGGCACGTGCATACATCTAAAACCATGTCATGGAGTTTTAATCCGACAAATTCCCAAATGCAGAGGGGATCTTTGCTGTTTATGCTGCCCATTGTTGTGAGGACCATACTACCTCCCCGGACTAGCTCTTGTGCCCGAGACCTCAGAAAGACTGTGAAGTCCCTTTTGAATTGGTCAAGGTATTCATTAAACACAACGGGTGAGCTTGTCTTGGCTATATATATGTTCCCCTTGTTCAGTCCCTCTCCTCCTTTCGTTACCAAACCTTTTGGGACCTGCACATGGAGATCATGTTCAATTTCCATTAGCCAATCATTGACGCATATATTAGCATAATAGATTAGTTTAAACTAGGATTTTTTTTTAAAAGAAAAAAAAGAAGGGAAAAAAAAAAAACAAGATCGAAGAAGAACAAAACCGACATACAAACGACAATCAAGAGTATTTACCTCAGAGATCCACATGAGAGCATAAGAAGAATGAAAAAAGTGGAGAGAGTTGTCAGGAAAGAGCCTCCCATAAAAGGAACCGGGCATTGCTGCAATGAAACAAGGACCCGACTTGTTTTCATGTTCTTCATCGAGCTTGTTATAGAAGTCAGGCAGTGACCTAAACACCGTGTTGAAATCGTTCCAGGGAAGGTCATTCAAGAATGCTTGGAGGGATGGCGGGGGAAGGTTGAGCTTTCGAAACGTGTTCTGGACGTTGGCTATGATGTCTGATACTACCAGTAGGGTATTGGGTCCCGAAGAGCATCCCAAGTCCGCTATTTTCAGACATTCCGGGAAGAGAGTGCTGCAGAGCTCCTCTATGCTTGCATCCACTATAGGCTTCACCGTCGAAATCACAGCTCTCTAAAACAAATTGAAACAGATAGGACCATGTTAATCTTTTTCATATAGAAATGAATGTGAGAGAGAGAGAGAGAGAGAGAGAGGAGAGAGACTAACTTGAAGAAGTGAGTGGTTTGAGTAGCTTAATTTGCCATCTCCGCCACTCATGTGAAGAATTTGCTCTACCTCCATTATCTCTTAAACTCTTATGTTTTTGATTGGTTTTCTCTTTCTGTTTTGGTACATATTTCTACTAGAACACTTGCATATTTATAGCGGCAGAATATGCATGCTAACATCAGACAGCTTAGCTCAACTGGTAGGACCTGATCCATGTTTTCAACATTTTATTAATATTTCATAAATCATTTATGTTTTTCTTTTGTTGGGAGGCCGAAATTATGTTTTAGGCTAAATATTGGTTACCATCCTGTAGTTTAGATCTAAAATCAATTCAGTCCCTAAACTTCTAATTTCATCAAAAACATCCCTACACTTTTAATTTTGATCTAATAGGTCCAATTCGTTAATATTTTGTTATGGGTTTAAGTTATAGTTGGATTATTTGTTGAAAAAATATTTATTTTTAATAGTATGACTCACTCTTAAATTGACTAGAGGTGGCCTGCAGACACCACATCATAAAACGTAAGTCATATATGAGTCACGTTAACAAGTTAAATAACTCAATAGTCGGAAAACTAACAAATTGGACCTATTAGATCAAAATTGAAAATGCATGGGTGTTTTTGATGAAATTAGAAGTTCATAGACTGAATTGATTTTGGACCCAAACTATAAGATAATAATCTATATTTAGCCCTTATGTTTTTCATATATACTAGGAACAATTTGTTAAGCTATCACATTAGCCTGACTGATTTGACTAATTTCGACCTTACACGTTTAACTTGAAATAGAACACAATCTAAAGTCAAGGATAATTTATTCAGAAGCTATCACATCTTCTTGAAGTCCTTTAATAGGGAAACTTTTGTTTTAACTTTCATATCAATTAATATAATTAGAAAATTTACTGTATCTAGCAAATGAGGAGTGTAAAGTAAATCAAGGGGATTGAGGGTTTTGATTCCTCGAAAAATTCTTCGGTACCTGTGTGTATATGATACACTTATTTATAGATTTAATAACAATTTTGTTGTCATTGTGGTAAATAAAGTTAATTTTTTGGTAATTTTAGTTCTATTATAGATAATTAGTCCACCTATGATATTTTTGCAAGTTTATGAACAAATTATTATCAATGTGGTAACTTTGTTCAATTATATGTAAATGTGTAAAACAAATGTGATAAATTTGTTGTCAATGTTATAAATTTGGTTCAACGAAATTGTAATTTTGGTTTAATTAGATATAAGTGAGTATATGGTAAACATCCAAGTATTGTAAAAAACTCATCGATTCCTCCATCTTTTTATCACCAAAAGTTCCTAACTTGTTAAACAGCGATAAGTGTGGCTAGTGACCCACTATTATACCGATATTGTCTCAACTTAATCACTCGGTAGGTGTTGGGTTTTAATCACAAAAGACCTCGGTACAATTGGGTGTAATCCGCCTACTTATAAGTTATATTTTATTTGTTACTTTTCCAATGTGAGATTTTTGCTCTCCAACATAATCTTATTGGCTTTGGTTGTTTGCTGTATATATGATGGATTGTGCTATTCAACAAGATTTTGATAACTTGATAAAGTTATTAA
The DNA here is from genome assembly GCA_025331145.1 of Rosa persica. Lineage (NCBI taxonomy): Eukaryota > Viridiplantae > Streptophyta > Magnoliopsida > Rosales > Rosaceae > Rosa > Rosa persica. Next base: position 13,390,164 of record WFKR01000006.1, on the reverse strand, counting down.
TATAGAGAGAGACATTCTCTGCCGGTGGTAAAGTTCTTTAATTATTACAGCGACCGGAATTTTTCCACCGTGGGATGGCTATAGATTGAGGAGGACTAAGAACAAAGAGGTTGAAATCTATTTTTTGACTAGAACCAAAGAAGCTAGAGTACTTTTGTGTGTAGTGCATGCCTAATTTCTTCTATATGATTTGGTAAATGTACTGGAAAAAAGCAGAAATCATGTGGCATTGTGAAGTGACTGAACAGTATGCAAGTACTCAAATTGTCGACATTAAACTACTTTATGTTTATGGTTCTTATCGTCTTAATAGTTTAATATCAAACCGAACTATTAAAATTCATGTTCTTGTCATGGTAACGCTATACATAATCAAACTAATAAACCTCATAACAAGTTCTTATAATTTCACTGTGTTCATGTTCGCGTTCGTGTCGTCTGCAATTTTGCCCCATCTACTCCGACGCAAGAATTTATTTACTACTCTACTCATAATGCACTTGTTATGATCTTTCATAGCCTATGTGGCGCCACGTATGGAAGGGACCAGATTCGAGCTTTTAACCTGAGATTTTTGTCAAATAACATAGGCCATCTCTCTCTCTCTCTCTCTCTCTCTCTCTCTCTCACACACACAACTTCTAAGGCCAATAGCAACGCAGCGACGAAAATTAGTAGTGTAGTTGTCATAAAAACAAAAAAAATTAAAACAAAATTAATAGTGTAGTACTCCACGCCAAACTGATCAGCACCAGAATCCAAATTTGAACCCGACATATAGCATAAACAAGTCCGTTCGATCTGCTAAGTTGACTTCTTCTAGTCTTCGAATGCAAGGCACTGATGCTACTTGATTGTATATAAAGCCATGTAATTGAATAAATAAATAAACAAACAGTAGCAATATACGTAATAAACTCACACGAACCAAACAACAATATGTTATATTAAAGACCTCTCTTTCTCTAGCTGAAAGCCTGAAACGAAAAACTTTTCAAGGCAGATATATTGAGCTCCAGACTTGGAGTCAGAGGGATGCATGCATTATCCATATTAAAAAACTAGTAGTAAATAGTAATTAACAATTGAGAAGTAATAATCAATTAACTAACGGACAATTAAGTAGGTTTTTTGCCTAGTAGTAATTGACAATGATATCATCAGATGCGCAGTAACGGCAAATCATATATAATTGGAGTAGGAGGCTAACAAAACTCTTCAGGTAATTAATTTACTGACAGACAAAAATGGGATCAGTAGGGCACTAGTAAATGTGCTTCCTCCTGATTAGTGGTCCTATGGAAATGTACGTGAAGCATCACGTTTTTTTCATTTTAATTTCGGGACACACATGCACATGCATGCAGCTTTTTTCAAGACTTGAATTTGTTGTTTTCGGGTCTTTTTCGACCTTATTTTCGAATTTCGTGGTGTGAACCATGTTAATTAGCTGATCATGAATCACAAATTTGATTGAAATGACTTGCAATGTCAAAGATGCATTATTATTATTTTTTCCGAAAGTAATGACAAAGACGTGTTAATTGAATCTTAGTTATACCTAGGATACTAACAAAGACTTTAGATTTGATTTTAATATCATATACTAGGCTTAACTAAATTATGACGTGAGCATGCATGAAACTCCCTACGTAAGCTGTCTTTTATCGTATAGCTACAGTTGCAAGATTCTAATTGTCATTCAGCTAAATGGTTTCACACGTGAGGTACGAAAAAATTGCAGCACGTTTTTTTTGTTTCAAAATTTTATTTATTATTGTTATTTTTTAAAGAGGCTGGGTCGGTTAACATCAAATTTTGATTAATGAAACTGTATAATACAGGGGGAAACGTAGAGCCTTATGAACTCTAGATTACAATAAATATCAAGAGAATATCGTGAAATAATATCAAGAGTCCCCACAAAATCTATGTATTCTAATATGTATCAATTAGCAAAGAGTGCATGAATGGCTACTCCATTTACTTTGATATAGCGATGACATATCAGAAAGATAACTCTATCACGAAGAAGCATAATTAAAAATAGCACAGTTTTCACACCATGTTGCTGCACGAAAACGAATCTGGCGACACTCCATTTTATCATGTCACTAGAAGGTTACATCTATTTAATCAAGCAAACAGTTCACTGTCTCGCTAGGCCAGACAAGACATACTAATTGTGCATACCGGGAAAAAACCCACGTGGCCCTACCCAAAAGTGATAGGGAATTATTGTTATTTTTATTTATTATGACTATTATGGTAATTTCGTATGAGGATATAAATGTCTTTTCATACAAAATTGATTTGCTTGGTCTACATAGAAATTTACTGGATACATTTAGAAAGACCCAAAGTAAATAACAATAAAACAAAAAAGTAAAATGGGTCAAGGGTCAAAGCCTAGGCTCAAAAATGAGCAAGCCCAATCCAAGTTAGAAGACTGTAGATGTAGCACCACCACCATCTCACAAGCACTCTTGTCATCACACCACTGGCAGTAGCTCCACCACTACACCACGTGATCGTTAGCCATCCCTCCACCATCCACATCGTTCCAACAAGGAGCGCCGCCCCTCCCAACCACCCCCTACTCATATCGTCTCCCAGCACATCAGGTCCTAATATCGCCTCCACCCACTCGTCATTACCAGGTGACCACACCTCCTACTGTCTGTGCTCCAATCTAGGGTGGAGTGACACCAGGGCCATCCTCATTCTATCTAACCGCTGATGCCCTTCCTCAACAAGGCACGCAAGCAATTTGAACAATGAAGTCACTCCGCCGCCTTCACTCTGACTAGACCTCTAGTACCACCAACTACCAGACACGAGGTTCCTTTTGGCCAGTCCAACGATGCAGCCGTGAGGGCATGCCTTTGGATTAGGCATACACTCTCCTCTAAAGACTAGATGCGGCTCTAGGGTTTTGAGAGAAAAGTTTTTTCTTATTAATCACAATATTTTAAAACTATTTAAAATTGCAGCACTTTAACATAGTGATGAATGATGTACTTCAACAATTCTATGTATGTTTTCTAAAAAGTACAACAATTCTGCACAAAATAGATGTATATGTAGTACGTGTTTTAGAATATTGAAAACAAAGAGAGAATTGGGAGAATAGTTGTGTCTTTCATTGATAATAGGAGCCCTTATATATAGGGATTAAAAGTACATAAACTTTAAGTATAAGGAATCCTATTCTAATTAGAACTAGGAATCTATAACATTCTCTCTTATTACAACTATAGAAAGTAATCCTAATTTGATAAGGTACACCAAAGTCAAATATTCTTCAGCACTCCCCTTTTGTGTTGAAACTTGATGTCATCATGATACCATGGCGCTTCAAACGTTGCCTCGTTAAAAATCTTGATCGAGTAATAAAAACCTGTGGGATAAAAACAACCTCGAGGAGGAGAAAAAGAGTACAACACGCCCTTTGCTCTTCGAGATCAAACATGTAGACATCATGTCTCCCCTTGATGTCGAGTTCTCCCCCTGATTGCTGCAATCATGGGAGTTCGGAATATTTCCTCATTTCATACTCTTCATATGTTTCTTCAAGGTGGATTTAGGTAGAGACTTAGTAAATAATTCCGCTACATTATCCTCTAATCGGATTTGATTTACCTCAATTTTTCGAATTGTTTATTGTTGCTTATTGTAAAAGAATTTAGGAGATATATGCTTGGTGTTGTCGCCCTTAATGAAACCTTGCTTCATTTGTTTAATGCAAGGTGCATTATCCTCATAAATGCATGTATGTTCATCTATGGTAGACTTCAAACCACAAGTTCTTCGAATGTGTGCAACTATGGACCTTAACTATATGCATTCACAAATTTCCTCATAAAGAGCAATAATCTCTGCATGATTCGAAGAAGTAGCAACAAGGGTCTGTTTTGTAGACCTCCAAGATATCACAGTGTTTCTCAGGGTAAAGACATAACCAGTTTGAGAACGACCTTTGTGAGAGTTAAAACATTACTATCATTGTGACGGAGAGAGAGAGGACGCCGGCCACCTAAGGCGGTGGCAGCGGTGGTAGCGCCGTGCTCCCCGATCTTCGGCTGGGGGCGCACGGTGTTGAAGATGGCCTTCGGGCCAATGGAGTCCGATTCCATTCTTTTGTCCTTTCTTTTTTCTCTGTAGAGAGAAAACAATCTCATATCTATTGTACCTTTTTAAGTATCGAGAGATTGTCTTGACACCAGTCCAATGACATTGCATTGGTGCAGGGCTACATCTAGTCAACAAGTTCACAACAAATGAGTTGTTCGGTCTTGCATTGTGCTAAGTACAATAATGCACCTATTGTACTTAGGTAGGGCATTTCTGCCAGTAACACGTCTTCGTCATCATCCCTAGGATGAAACAGATCTCTCTTAGGGTCAAAACTACAGACGACCATGGGAGTGCTTACAGGCTTAACTTTATCAAAATGCCTAAGCTTTTATTGACACAATATACATATTCTGAATCTAGACAAAATCGTGTTCTCCCAATGTCATTCATCTCAAACTCGGATTTCAGGTGTTTAACGGTTTCCCTTCACTCATTAAGGGTTTCAATTATGTTCATCAACATAAACCGCGACAATTGCAAATTTGAAACTTGTCATAGAAAGGCGTGGGCATAGTTCATCATATCCTTTCCAATGAAGTAATCATTTAGTGATCGTTGCATCCTCATTGCAAACGCGCACCGTGGTCTAGAGCCACTTGATTTGGCTAAATGAAGGTCATCAAAGACCTTCATGTATATTTTCGTATTTAGATTCCCATAAAGGTACGTAATGACCACATTCGTAAGCTACATGTTCAGTTATTCAGAAACTACCAAATTGAAAAGGTAGTGAAGTGCAATGATATCCATTACAGGAGAACATATCTCCTAGTAGTCGATTCCAAGGCATCGTGAGAAGCCTTGCGCCATGAGGCTAGTCTATAATCTCTTTTCTCTCATTACGCTTTCTAATGAAGACCTATTAATTTCAATAGGTTTTATGTTAGGAGATGCCAGCATCTCAGGCCTGAAATCCTTCCTCTTCGTTAATGAATCCAATCAACCTAGATCGCATATTTCTATTTAGGCTAATTTTCTTTACGTTGGCATTCTTCAATGAAGCAAGGTTCGATGTCATTGGTCTCAATAATCCTACGTCCTCATGTACACTAGTGTAGTTTGTAGAGATCTCTATATTCTCCAAAATTGGTTCTAACATTGAGGTGTCTCCCAACGATGTCTCTTGGGCAAAACCACAATCCAAAAAATTCTCATGAGATAGATTTTGAGTGTCAATGATCAATGGATCAGGTTGTGCCAAACTTGCTTTATCCATCGAACCTATAGGTCTACTATGCTCTCTAATGGAACCCACAGCCTGTGACGCCATTATGCCACCTTGTGGCTTCACCATGCTGCTATACATGGTGGCGGCACCGTGCCCAACTCCTCTGGGTGACGCTATGTGCTCTTGAGGGGACACCAATTCTTGTAGGCATGTTTGCAACAAGTATATATGATCTCGTCACTTCTAGGGGATCGAGAGGAGACATAGTAAGGATAGACCACGACAATGTTTGTCGTTCCTGTTGAACGTTGACGTTCTAATATCCCCCTAACGATGGGAAGACTATCTCATCAAAGTGACAATGCAAGGGGTAAAGTGATTGCCTGTCAAGGGATCTACATAGCAGACTTATAGTTGGAGATTTATACCTAATACAAATATGTATTCATTCTTTACTAATGACCCATTTTGATACACTGTGGTGGCGCGATTGGCACATAAACTGCGCACTCAAATATGCATAAGTACGAGATAGCCGACTTGTACCCAGTCACTAGCTATAACACAAAGAAAGGTGAGTGGCGGTGGGTCGTAGATGAATTAGCATAGCTGCATGCGATATTGTATAACGCTAAGCGAAAATATTGGTGCAGATTACCAGTTGTCTAGGCTACCATCGTAGTCATTTAATGGTGTCTTTCTACAAGACCATTTGGGTGTGTTCATGGGAATATGATGCCCAACATCAATCTTCATTTATATGCAATGGTTATTGATAGTTTTCGATGTAAATCTCCAACATTATCAAGTGGAATTGACTGAATGAGATGATCCGGGTAGTGATCCTATAGCCATATGATCTGGGCAAGGAGTTTATCATATGCAGCATTATGAGTGGATGATAGTGCGACATGTGACCAGAGTGTCTGTGTGTCAACCAACACCATAAAACATCTAAACAATCTGCAAGTTGGTCGAATCAGTCTATGGAATCCCCTTGGATTTAACGAGATCACGTGTCTTTTGCATTGGATGGTCTTGATCCTTATTTAGCTAAAGAGCAGGCTTTGCAAAATGAGCGATTGGCCTTAGAAGCAACCAATGAAGATTTTGGTTAAACCAAAAAATCACAATTGACTTGAGAAGTGGAGAGAGGTGGCACATTGCCACTCTTAGCGTCAATGCCAAGCTCTTGTCATAGAGGGGTGACAGCATGGCCCTTCTTCAACCAGTGACTGATGGTGGTGGAGCTGTTGAACCAACTTTTGATTCTTACTTCTCTTCACTCGAAAAAGAAAGGATGTCCGTGTAAAGTCTTTAATATACGGATCATCATATCATGACCTGGATGTCCCAAACATTCTTGTGAAAGCTTACTTGTGTCGGTGTCCCAAAGGTCATCTTTTATAACGTTGTATGGTTCAATTACTTGCATAGTTGTTACATATAACCCACATGAGCTACACATAAGCTTTTCAAATACTCGCTTTTATCCGTAGTCATTAGAGGCAATACAAAGGAATTTATTATGTCCATTCTTACTATGTGTTTTCATAAGGAAATCATTGGCTCTAATATCTTTAAAATAATATAGTTCGAATTAAGATATGTCCAATATATGAAATAAAAGAAACGACACTTTATTATTAAAAGCCAATGATTACATTAAAGTTTCTGACCAAAATCTAATCCAAAATGAAACTGCTTGTCCCTTCTCTCTCTTGAGTAAGGGTTTTGATATGTTAGGGTTTCTAGTATGTCATATTTGTCCTTGGCTACGCTATCTCCGGCCTATGGTGTGGGGATTCTGGTGGATAGACGCGAGCCTTAGGCAAGTTGCAGATTTGTTTAGAAGCATGGAGCAGGGGGTCGACGATCTTGCCCAAAAGCTTTCAATTTCAGACGCAGCAGATCTAGAAGTTGTAAAGATTGAGGATGTTGAACAAATGGCCTTGAAAAAATTCTGGCTGATAGGGAGGTTACTAATGAATAAGCAATTTAACGAGGCTCTTAAGAGTACAATGAAGAAGATTTGGAATACAAGGAGGAGATAACCATTTTTGAATGGGAAGGCATAGACAGGTTCCTATTTTCCTTTAAGTTAGACTTTGACCCGGAGAATGGTGATGCGGGGAAGTCCGTGGACTTTTGATAACACCATGCTACTCCTTTCAGTGACGGATGGTTGAATAGATCCAGATTATGTTCCCCTTGAAGTGCAAAACTTCTGGATTAGGGTTAGGGTACTGCAACCAAACTTTCTATCGCCAGCGATGGCTAAAAGAACTGGAAGTATATTGAGAGTTTATGTCGATTTGGATCCAACAAAGATAGGGGAATACACGGGGAGTTTTATGTAGATTTGTGTTGGGCTTGATGTATCACAGCCGCTCAGAAGATGGGTCAAACTAGATTTAGGGTTTGTAGAGGAGTCTAAGTTGCAATTAGAATATGAAGATCTTCCTTACTTTTGTTTCTATTGTGGGCGGCTATCCCATGTGAGTTCTCAGTGTCAATGGCGTAGGGAAGGATTAATCACCGAAATGCAGTACGGTAGGTGGAAAACTCTTGCGAAGAATGTATTCAATATTGATCCTGACGGACAGCTAAAGGGAAGATCATTTGGCTTTAAAGGAGAAACCCCATTGGAAGGTGCCCCAGAAGCTCTAATTAGATTGGTTCGATCACAGAGGGAGTGGAATGGGGAGGTAGTGGTGCAGGCGAATTGGATGGAAACAGGGGAGGATTCCCCGTTGTCAAAGTGGCGGCGAGTGAATAATCTGTCCATGGTGTGTGATGGGGAGGCTGCAGTAACAGGGAGAGATTCTAGGGATGATCCCCAGATTTCTGGCCCTTTGATTAAGGAGATTGTCTTGCCAGATGTCGCCACTAAATTGTGAGGTGGAAAGGGTAGGAGACTTAAGTGTTGATAATTCTCCTCAAGGAGGGAATGGGCTAGAGGATGGTCAGAGTAGGCCTAATGCCTCAATTAATAAAACCAGAGGTCAGCCCAAAGGACTAAGAATTGACTACAGACTCCTTAATAATGGGAATTTGGGTAAAATTTCCAGAAAGACCAGCAGTAGTGCTGAATGTATTAATCAGTTGTCCTCTCTTACTCAGTCTTCTAGTCTTGCTAAAAAGTCTAGGAATATATTATCTTCGGTACAGGTTGGAGAGTAGAGGAAAGAAGGTTTCGTCTCCAAGAATTGGTGTGGTCGTAGTAAGGGGTATCTTGTTGGTGGGAGGAGAAGTAGGGAGGGTTTGTTCTCTTCTCCAAAGAAAGACATGAAGTCCTCAAAAGCTATTTCGTCGCTCAAACAGTGATGGGTAGTTGGTTTGATCGTTTATTTTAATAGGAAAGACGGATGTTGGTGTGCGGGGTCACGCCATTGGTAAAGAAAAAAAATTTGTGAAATATTAGAGAAACCTTTCTGATTTTCGTTTTGTGGTTTTAAACCACCATACCTGAGGTCGATATATTTTATTGCTAGCTAGCCTATTAGTACTCCTCCCCGCTTACTTTGTGTTTGGGGGTGAGTTGAGCAGAGCTTGGGATGTTCAAGAGTGTGGGACACTCCGACCCGAGCCTAATCGACTCTCTCATTCGTATAGTGATGAATTATTTCTCATACTTTATTCTTATTTAACTAGCAGGGCTAGTCTAGCCTTAATCAGCAGGGCTGGTATATTTTTTTTTTTAGACTTATAAGTTCTAAAAGTATATGTTTACCCTTTTTGGTTGCATGCTTTGGTTTTCTTTCAAGGACTGAAGGTGGGAAAGTAGGACATATATTTCTTTTAGTCCATTACTTATTTTTGTCCACTCATGCTAACGTTTTTATCTACTTTCCCCTGGGCTTTTCGGTTTCTAATGCCCAGTTCGTAGTGCCGAGGAACAGCTTAGGAGTTGAGGCTAGCACCACCACTGCTGTGTATCATCTGTAGGTTACTAGTTAACCTACTTGTGTCATATTTTCTTCTTTGTCTGTAGACTGCTCTGATAACCTTAGAAATGGTATTTATGGTGTAATTTTGGAAACTTGTGGGAGTTTGGATTATTTGGATGATTTGTAAACTTAAGTGTGGGTGTTTTTTTTAGTTGGTTGCCAAGATAACTCTTTGAAGTAAATTAGTTTATTTGGAAGGATAATTGTTTTTATTTAACAGGTTTTGGGTTGTCCACCTTTCGGGGAAATTCTGTCAAATTTTCTCGAAAAGTGGACCCCACAGGTCCATCTTGGAATTAGGGAATTTATCCTGGGTGGATCCTGTTAGTTGATACTAGAGCTTTAGGTTTTCCGTTTCCTGTTTCCTGTCATTTATACTATATGAAGTACTTGAGGACATCTAATATCTTCCGAGTGATGGTCCGACCGCGGCGGTTCCCCATCATGTACTCTACGATGTTAGTGTGTTCTTCAAGTGTATTAGGTAGTTGTCTTAATATCCTTGTTATGAGTCATCTAATCCATTTTTTAATCTCAGGTGTTATGCCTCCTAGACGTCGAAATCGTAGGGAGACTCCTCCCGCTCCAGGAGAAGGAAATGCTCCTGGAGGACTGGTTGATGCTTTGGGACGTATTGTTCAGCAGTTGACAACCGCACTTCCTGGTTCTAGGACTGATTTTACCATGGAACGAGGAGACATGGAGTATATAGCTTTTCCCATGCTCTTGAGGCTATGGACGCTCAAAATTGGTTGAACAAATTGGAGAGAGTTTTTAATCAGATAAATTGTTCGGACGACATAAAGGTGGGCTTGGCAGTAGACTTTCTGGATGGAGTTGCTTTTGATTGGTGGGATGGAATTGTTAGCCAACCAGGGAATGCCGGCCCAATGACTTGGGGACAGTTCAAGGTACACTTCAATCATCAGTATTTTGGTACAGCCATTCATGACAGGATAAAGTATGAGTTCTTGCAACTTGAGAAAGGAGACCGGTCAGTGTCGGAGTTTGAGCAGCGATTCATCCAACTGTCCCAGTTTGTGCCAGACTTGGTGGGCACTGAGGAGGAGCGGATCTCTAGGTTTATTGCAGGGCTTGGGGGTGATTATCGACTGCAGTTAACTGCTGTACCATTCTACACTTACCACGAGGTGGTTAATGCTGCATTGAGACTCGAGACCATGTTTTTATCTGGTGTTCGACCTCGAGATTCGGGTGGCCCCAGCCAAGGTCCATCCAAGAGAGCTGATTCCACCTCAGGATCTGGATCTTTGGTTGGCAGTGGACAGAGTAGTGGATCTAGTACTGGATCTTGCTTTAGATGTGGAGGGCATAACAAGAGATTTACACGAGGACAGTCTAGTGGATGCCAGTTTGTATAGAGCAGGACTGGTTCAGGCAGTTAACACAGGTTTTCAGGTAGTCAGCCAGCTCAGTATGGTCAGTATCAGTCAGTTGGGTGCTTTGAGTATGGACAGTAGGACCACTTCAGGAGGGACTACCCTCTGTTGACCCAAAGAGTTGAATCTACTCCTTTTTGGGCACCTGGTCAGTCTTCCACTGGTGCCTCTACTAATGGTGCCGGTGCTTCTACTATAGGTACCCGTACCAGTTCAGCAGCTCGTGGTAGCTCTCAGCAGGGTAGGGGTCAGAGAGGACGTCCCACGACCCATGCTAGATTGCATGCCATGACTCAGCAGGAGGGCCGCGATTCACCTGATGTTATTATTGGTACGTTATTTGTTTTTTGTTAGCCTGCTTATACTTTAATTGATCCTGGTGCTTCACATTCGTTTATGTCAAGTAGATTTGCATGTTTTGCTAATGTGCCATCATCGCCTTTAATTGGCGAGTGGTACGTATCCTTGCCTGCGGGAGCGTCACTTAAGATTGAGTGGGTCTTCCGAGATTGTGGCGTATTGGTCAATGGTATTAATTTGGAAGCTGACTTAATTCCTTTAGACCTTGTTGAGTTCGATGTAATATTAGGAATGGAGTTTTTAGCAACTCACCAAGCCAATATTGATTGTTTTCGCAAGTTGGTAGTGTTTCAAAGTCCAAGGAAGCCGATAATTACTTTTCAAGGTGATCGAAATATCCTTTCTTCTTATCTGATTTCGGCTTTAACAGCTGAAAAGCTTCTGACCAAGGGCTGCCAGGCTTATTTGGCCCATGTGGTGAATACTAACAGGGAGGAATTAAGAATTCAGGATATACCAGTTGTTAGGAAGTTTCCAGATGTCTTTCCTGACGAATTACCTGGTTTACCCCTAATAAGGGAGATAGACTTTACTATCACTTGCTCCCTGGCACCACACCCATATCTCAAGTGCCCTACCGGATGGCTCCCGCCGAAGTAAAAGAGTTAAAGACTGAGTTACAAGAACTAGTGGATAAAGGTTTCATCCAATCTAGCGTGTCTCCTTGGGGTGCCCCGGTTTTGTTCTTTAAGAAGAAGGATGGTACCTTAAGATTATGCATTGACTATCGGAAATTGAATAAGGTTACCGTGAAGAATAAATATCCGTTACCACGTATTGATGACTTGTTTGACTAGTTGAGGGGTGCCAATGTCTTTTCTAAGATCGATCTGAGGTCGGGTTATCATCAATTATGGATAAGAGAGTTTGACGTACCCAAGACTGCCTTCCGATCACGTTATGGTCATTACGAGTTCAGGGTCATTCCGTTCAAGTTAACTAATGCCCCTGCGGCTTTTATGGACCTCATGAATTTCGTCCTTGCCTTGACCGTTTTGTGATTATGTTTATAGATGATATCTTGGTTTATTCCAAGAATGATAGTCAACATGCCAAACATTTGAGGTACGTGTTCCAGACTTTGAGGGAGGCTCAGTTGTATGCTAAGTTCAATAAATGTGAATTTTGGCTCAACAATATAGGATTCTTAGGTCATGTTTTTCTGTGGAAGGCATTAGCATGGACCCCCAGAAGGTTGAAGCGGTATTAAGTTGGAAAGACCTACTACTGTAACAGAGATTCGTAGTGTTTTGGGTCTAGCAGGTTATTACAGACGGTTCATACAGGATTTTTCAAAGATTGCCGCTCCTCTTACTAGGTTGACCAGGAAGGGTGTGAGGTATAAGTAGTCAGAGGAGTGTGAGAAAAGTTTTCAAAAACTCAAGAGACGTTTGACTAGTGCTCTGGTCCTAGCTCTACCCGATGATAGTGGGGAATATGTGGTCTACAGTGATGCCTCACGGCAAGGTTTGCGTTGTGTTTTGATGCAGCATGGGAATGTAATTGCCTATGTTTCTAAATAGTTAAAGCCATATGAGTTAAATTATCAGACACATGACCTTGAGCTTGCTGCTGTAATACTTGCACTTAAATTATGGAGACACTATTTACACGAGGCTCGATGTCAGATCTTCACAGATCACAAGAGTCTTCAACATCTCCTTACTCAGAGAGAGTTAAATTTGAGGCAACGAAGATTGTTGGAGTTGATTAAAGACTATGATTGTACTATTGAGTATCATCCAGGAAAAGCCAATGTAGTAGTTGATGCTCTTAGTCGGAAATCTTATCCTTCCATGTTACCCCCTCCTTCTTTAGCGCATTTGAGGACAGTTCGGGTTCCACTACTTTACGAATTACGAGCCACTAGAGTTCGGTTGGAGGTGACTAAAGAATCTGCAGCCTTAATAGCCAGTTTTCATGTGAGACCCCTTCTTATTGACAGAGTATGAGAAGCACAGTTTCATGATGAATATTTGGAGCAGCAGAGAAAAGCAATTGAAAATGGTGCTAGGACGACTATTAGAAGGGATGAGCTCTAATGCTTGGAAACAAAATTTGTGTTCCGGATCAAAATGACATTAAACAGGAAATACTAGAAGAGGCTCATCTTTCTGTCTATGCCATGCACCTTGGAGGGACCAAAATGTACCGGACTCTCAGAGAATACTACTGGTGGCCTAGAATGAAGGGAAATTGTGGCTTATGTAAGAAGATGCCTTGTGTGCCAACAAGTGAAAGCAGAGAGACAAAAGCCTTCAGGTTTGCTACAGCCACTACCAATACCAGAATGGAAGTGGGAGCACCTCACTATGGATTTTGTGTTTGGCTTGCCACGTACTCGTAATGGTTATGATGGCATTTAGGTGATTATGGATCGACTTACTAAATCAGCACACTTCGTGCCTGTCAAGAAGACTTTTAAGATGGATGATTATGCGAAGTTGTATATGAATGAAATAGTGAGATTTCATGGCACAACTGTCTCTATCACTTCCGATCGATATCCCCGTTTCACTTCAAAATTTTGGCGTGAGTTGATGGAAGCCTTGGGCACTCAATCCCAGTTTAGCACTACATTTCACCCTCAGACCGATGGACAAACGGAAAGGACTATTCAAACTCTTGAAGATATGTTGAGATCATGTGTTTTTCAGTTTAAGGGAAATTAGGATAGTCACTTGGCCTTAGTGGAATTTGCTTACAATAACAGTTACCACTCCAGTATTGACATAGCTCCTTATGAAGCTTTTTATGGTAAACAGTGTCGTACCCCTTTGTGTTGGAATGAAGTGGGGGAAAGAAAACTTATTGGTCCAGAAATGGTGCAGGTCACGACTGAGAAAGTTAGGGTGATTAAGGAAAAGCTTACAATGGCTCAGAGTAGACAAAAGAGCTATACAGATAATCACAGGAAGGATCTTTATTTCAGCTAGGTGATTGGGTATTCTTGAAGCTATCACCTTGGAAGGGAGTTGTAAGATTTGGGAAACGTGGGAAACTAAGTCCCCGATACATTGGACCGTATAAAATGACGGAGCGAATTGGCTTGGTTGCATATCGGCTAACACTACCTCCACGATTGTCTAGGATACATAATGTCTTCCATGTCTCCATGCTCTGCAAGTATATTTCTGATCCATCTCTTGTTCTTCAAGAGCAGCCAATTCAGATACTTGATAGGAAAGAGCAGGTACTAAGGAAGAAAACAATACCCTTAGTCAAGGTACTTTGGAGTAACCATATGGTGGAGGAAGCTACTTGGAAACCGGAGGAGCATATGAAGTAGCAGTACCCCCACCTTTTTTTAGCAGGTATGTTAATTTCGAGGACAAAATTTTTTTTTTTTTGGGGGGTGGGGGGAGATTGTTACGTTCTAGGTCTAAATGATCGATGACGGATTTGAGTGAAACCGGTGGCTGCGGGACTTGTCTCGACCACCTCTTGACTCGGTGGCTTGGCCGGAAAACGACACATCGAGCCTTGAAAATTTACTATAGCAGTTGGAGTCAATGCCGATTTCTTCAGATTTCGGCCACCCCAGACGACAAAGTTGAGTCCCTTGGAAGCGCCTTGGGTTGTAAATGTTGTACCCAGAGTCTTGTGCAACGATTTGAGGCATGGAGGAGGAATCGAAGATTTGAAATTCTGGGTTACTATTCATGGTTCGGATTCAATCTTCCCTTTAATTGTAGAGGTACTTCCGCTCATTTTCTGACTTAGTCACAGTTGAAAGAATTAATGGGTCTGTTAAGGAGGTACTACTGCCAAATTTTGGTGTCCACTGGAGTTGGTGGAGGTTGCGGTGGCACCGCCACTGTGGGCGGTGGCTAGGGTAGCTTTTTAATTCCAATTTTCAGCTATTTAAATTTTATAATTATCCTAGAGCTTATATATGAAATTTGGTGAGAATTGGTGTAGTTGTGAATCGGTTATGAATTTCTAAAGATTTGGATTTCAGTTAATGTTAATTGAGAATTCGATTAGTGGATTTCCCCCATAATTGTTATATAGTCTGAATTGGCGATTGAGAAATTTTAGTGAAGTTTGGTTGGATGTGGAAGAGAATTGGAGAAGTTAAGGATATGGGTTTTGGGGACTTATTTATTGATTATCGTAAAATTATTTTTCTTTCCGTCCAATAATTATTAATTTACGAATATCATATCGTACAGGACGTGAGGAGGCTTCCCACGAGGAGAGCACAGACCGACGACAAACCTAGCCGTATACTGTGAGTGGACGTTTATTTTTAAATTAATGCATGCAACAATATTTCCCTTAAGCAAGAGATTGTTTTTTTTTTACTTATCAATTAAATTCTTGAACATATATTTTGGCTTCGAATATTATTTATATAACTTGGATTTTGAATTGTGATTTATTAGTTTTGTATTGAGATTTATTTATGGTTAAAGAGTTGAACCTAGTTATTCTTCCGAAGAAATTTCGGGGAATTTCTTTTATTTGTTTTGACCATTTATTTTAATAGGAAAGACAGATCTTGGTGTGCGGGATCAAGCCATTGGTAAAGAAAAAAAAATTTGTGAAATATTAGAGAAGCCTTTCTGATTTTCGTTTTTGGTTTTAAACCACCATACCTGGGGTCGATATATTTTATTGCTAGCTAGCCTATTAGTACTCCTCCCCGCTTACTTTGTGTTTGGGGGTGACTTGAGCAGAATATGCGATGCTCAAGAGTGTGGGACACTATGACCCGAGCCTAATCGGCTCTCT
This sequence comes from Rosa persica, assembly GCA_025331145.1. NCBI lineage: Eukaryota > Viridiplantae > Streptophyta > Magnoliopsida > Rosales > Rosaceae > Rosa > Rosa persica. Next base: position 13,374,412 of record WFKR01000006.1, on the reverse strand, counting down.
CATTCGTATGGTGACGACTTATTTCTCATACTTTATTCTTATTTAACTAGTGGGGCTAGTCCGGCCTTAATCAGTAGGGCTGGTATATTTTCTTTGAGACTTATAAGTTCTAAAAGTATATGTTTATCCTTTTTGGTTGCATACTTTGGTTTTCTTTCAAGGACTTAAGGTGGGAAAGTAGGACATATATTTCTTTTAATCCATTACTTATTTTTATCCACTCACGCTAACGTTTTTATCTACCTTCCCTTGGGCTTTTCAGTTTCTAATGCCCAGTTCGTAGTGCCGAGGACCAGCTTAGGAGTTGAGGCTAGCACCACCACTGCTGTGTATCACCTGTAGGTTACTAGTTAACCTACTTGTATCATATTTTCTTCTTTGTTTGTAGACTGCTCTGATAACCTTAGAAATGGTATTTATGGTGTGATTTCGGAAACTTGTAGGAGTTTGGATTATTTGGATGATTTGTAAACTTAAGTGTGGGTGTTTTTTTTAGTTGGTTGCGAAGATAACTCTTTGAAGTAAATTAGTTTGTTTGGAAGGATAATTGTTTTTATTTAACAGGTTTTGGGTTGTCCACTTTTAGGGGAAATTCTGTCGAATTTTCTCGAAAAGTGGGTCCCACAGGTCCATCTTGGAATCAGGGAACTTATTCGAGGTGGGTCCTGTCACCACTTCCTCTCCGCCGATGTCTCCCCCATCAGCGGAACCACTAGCTGCGCTATTGCTCGCTAGCCTCTCCTCACGCCGCTCGCATCCGCCATCATCCTCCATGGTCCTAGAACTCTCCGGTCGCCCACCACGAGCCATGGCCACGTCCACATCCCGGGTATGGTTTGTAAGGGTTCGATGTCTAGTGTTTCAGACAGTGAGGTTCCTGTAGGAGCAGACGGACGCAACGAATCAATAAAAATCCAATCCACCTCGCTGAACGACACGTCAGACCCGGAATCCTCACTGCTCAAAATCTCTACGACGCTAGCCATCACAAACCCTAAAACCCAAACCAGTTAGTTCACACAAGATCTAAGCTACCCCTATGAAAATTTTCATCCAGGAACGTCAAGAACAGTTACCCAGATTTGACCAAAACACGAACACCAACCCACACTAACCCAGATTCGACCATCTAACAAAAATCCCTAAACCTCATATCTGTCAAACTCTCTGTATAAATACTGTAATATATGATCAAAGCTAGTGTGCTATTGGTTTCATTCACACTGCTTCTTATATAAGACTGGTAACATCTATGCTCTTCTTATCTAGAACTGAAGCAGAGTATATGGAGCTTCTTCTGTTTCATTTTCTGGTGTTGTATTTTTCTGTACCAAAATGTGGATATGATCTGGAAAGTTTATAATAGATCTCAGTTCTACTTGATAGACTGTATAGAAGACTCAAATGCCTTGCAATTCATTCATGATGAAAGCAAATCAATTTTTAATTCACTTGAACATCTTTCTACTCCTCCATTATAGAAACTGCGAAGTTGGATATACATTACTAAGCTGTTTCTAATTTAAAAGAAACTAAAACCAACTTCGCAGTTTCTACAATGGAGGAGTAGATCATTTCTTGAAGGCATTATTGTTCTCCCTCCTTCGGTCACCTTTTGCCATGATTCTTGAAGGCATTCTGCACTTCAGAGGATGTAGATCATTTCTGCTAAGGTGGGTTGCATCAAATCGAGCTGTGGTTGATCCGATTTGAAAATTTTGTGAGGTAAAATTTGACTCTTTTGGCTTATAATCTGACTTTGATGTGTTCATGAAAGTTGAAATCGGAGTTGAGATGAAGAAATTTCGTGTTGGAAGTTTTCTCAAATTTTGAATATTGGATGGGGTGGTGCCACCGCCACTGTGGTGGTGTTTTCTGGCCAGGTTCGGCCACCCTAAGGGCAGTTTCTTCCCATTTTTATGTTCTACACATTGATACAAACACGTTGATATATTATACATAATTTTTAGATATCGTATGATTTAATTATGAATTTTTGCGTTTTCGATCGTTAGATTTGTGATATGTGAAGATCGGACATTCCGATAGACTTGTAGTTTTGATATAGTGATCATATGACTGTCCCTGTGACTTTGTGTGGTTAAGGGTGAAGAATCTGACTGTTGGATTGTCATTTAAGTATGTTTTTGAGTTATTGACTAAGTTAAGATCATATTTAATTAGGTGATTGATGTTTTATGTGGGTGAGCATATTCGGTTATGATTTGTGTTAATTTAAAGATGCAGCGAGAATTTCGAGGTGAGTAAACCTCACATGGTTCATATTACGAACTGAATAATTTTAATTACTTTATTTTTGTCGTAATTGTGTGAAAATATTTATGGTATAAATATTTGTTTTAAATCATATAGACTTGATGAACTACGGTCTATAGGTAAGTAAAATGATTTTAACTATACAAATGAATTTCACGATTTTTATGCTTGAACTATAGGTGGTATTAGCGGTCATTCCTGAGTAGATGATTACGTATATATATATATATATATATATATATATATATATTGGGATGATATTGAAGAGTGTGGAATTATGATGATTAGTTTTACTATGGATTGGAATGTGACTTACCCTATTCATATGCGATGATCATGATTGATGAGTTTCATGTTTGATAATCATGTTGATATAGTGGTTTGTATAGAGGTTGAGAATGTAGGGTTCTGAGGACGGGGATGTCCGAAGTTCGATGGTTAAGGATAACCGGGGTGTTTTGTTCTGAGGACGGGGATGCCCGAAGTTCGACGGTTTAATGATAACAGGAGTATATTTGTTCTAAGGATGGGGATGTCCAAAGTTCGAGGGTTATTAAGATAACCTGTGCAGACATCGTTTACTTGAACTTGGGCCGAAGTGACAGGTAACGGTGTAGTTGAAGCTCTAACGTGTTGTGGGAAAGACCACGGTGGGGAAATTTGCAGGTTGTGGGAAGGACCACAATGGGGATAATTGCAGGTTGTGGGAAAGACCACATGGGTGATTTTGACGTCAGGGGATTGTGGGGATATATCCCTTGTTGTTTCTCGTAAGTTGGTTTGATGTTTTCTTTGTGGATGTTGAGATTGTTGGATGTTTACTTGAGTTAAAAGAATTGTGATTTAATAAATCAACTGTTCATTTCTTATTTACTCACACCAGCTTTCAAAAAGCTTACTGGATTTTGTGTTGTTGCAATCCCGGTACACTATTCAAACGGTGTAGCGGATAATCCTACAGTTCAGGATAATCAGGGAGGAGATCGAGCTGGTTAGGAGTTGCAGTGTTTATTTTGATTTCATTCCTATTGTGAGGTTTGTTATGCTCATCTGAGCTTACATTATATTTGAAGAGAGTGTGTTGTAATAAATAAACTCTTTGAGGATTTGGTTATATATTATTGAGTGGTGTGAGGTGTGTTTGTTTATGAAAAAATATCAGGATGTTAATTCATTGAGTGTATTTAATTCACGTTTCGGATTTGAATTTGTTATTCGAAATTTGGGGCGTGACACTTATAATGTGTGTTCAATGGGTTTAATTCAACTAGATTTTACCTTCCAACTCCTAACTGGCTGTGTAACTTGAATATAATGTTGTGATTAAATTCATTGGGACCCATTTGATGTTTTCAATTTCAGGAGACAATGGCACAATAGATGGTCAACGGGAATTCTAGTGGCAACAGTTCCACAGGAAGAAGCTAAAATACAACGGTCTTTACCCAATTGAGATCGTAATTGTTCTTATCTGCCTCTTCAACTTCATCTTCACTTTTTATACAGCTAAAGCAACCAGTTTTTTGAACCAACTCCAGTAGCAAAACTTTTGCTACGCTAACCTATTTTATAAAGCTACAACTGGAGCAGCTATCCTTTCTGTACTGTTACAATTAGAGCAGCTACATTTTTAAATATACTCTAGCAACATGTTTAATTAGTTTAACCTATTTTTGAATAGACTTCATCTGGAATGAAAAATGTAAGAAAAGACTTCCCTAGTTTGGGCTTAATGACTAAAATGTAAGTGATTTGAATGTCTGTGTACTTTTGAATGAAGCCTGTTACATATAAGTAACCTTCAGTGCTATTGCAATAGAATGAAATCATGATTTCATGGTTATAATTTGTTCACAACAACAAATTCCGCCGCAAAGCGCGGGCACTATTTCTATTATTACATATACCAAGTACAAATTCACTGTTCATAGAACAGTAAAATGACATTTTTGCCCCAACTTTTAACTAAAATTACATTCTATATTTTTTTTTTCGTTCTCTCCCAATTTTGCAATATCCTTTCAGTATTTTTAATTTTTTTTAGAACAATTTTGTTTTGTATTTGTAAATTTAAAAAATATTATTTGTTGCTAACAACAAAATAACTTATATTCTAAGTAGCGCCATATTTTTTTAGATTGCGATTATTCATCTATTATATATAAAATTTGGAAAAAAAATAAACTAGCAGCATCGTGCGGATCAATTTGCTAGTAATAATTCGTTACATATACTACTACTTATAGTAGATTGGACTTTCGCAGCTAGCACAAAGTAGAAAGCTTTTGTAAGCATATCAATCACAGCACATACTATTACTGTGCATGGTAAGTAAAATTGTCTATGCATGTTGGTTACCAAGAAATCACTGCTTGTATAATTGGAATTCAGTTATTCTTATTAGCTCTCTGTCTCTATTAGTGATGTAGGTTGCTCCTCCTTAATACCATCATCAGAGATGTAGATCCTATAGCTCATTAATTAGCTCATACAGACATTTCATGGTACCCTAGCCTGCACATTCATTTGAAATTTGATATAGAAAAGAAATAGGTTCTTATGAAATAACACTTGAACAAAGGACAACAGCCAGGAAGCCCTCTCAACTCATTTTTGTACATATTGAGACTCAAGTCTTAGATAAGTAACAACATATCGATATATCTAAGAACAAGGATGTCTGACAACAGTTCGATATATCTACGAACAAGGATGTTTAGATAATCATATAGAACTAGAAATTCTAAGATTTCATCTAAAGCTAAGAACAATTTTGTAACTAATGAGTAGGTATATAGTTACATAAGTTTTGTATTCTCGATAACCATCTTTCGGCTAACCTAGCCTCCTCCATCCCTCTAGACCAACAAGGGGTAGTACAGAATATTCACCTGTTGTCCATCGACTACGCCTTAGGCCCTAACTCACCCTCCGTGGATGAACCTTGCGGAGGAACCCTTAGGTTTTCGTGGCATTGGATTCTCACCAATGTTTGCGTTACTCAAGCCGACATTCTTGCTTCCGCTTTGTCCAACCCCACTCACGAGGTTGGTTCCCTCTAGGTAGAATGCTCCCCTACCGATGCATTTTTACATACCACAGCTTCGGCAGATCGCTTAGTTCATCTTCGACGCAAGAGTGCTCAATCAGTGAGCTATTACGCACTCTTTCAAGGGTGGTTACTTCTAGGCAAACCTCCTGGCTGTCTCTGCATCCCTACCTCCTTTATCATTGAGTGATCATTTAGGGGCCTTAGCTGGTGATCCTGGCTGTTTCCCTCTCGACGATGAAGCTTATCCCCCATTGTCTCACTGGCCGATCGTCACCCTGTTATTTGAGTTCATATCTAGTATTTAGAATTTGCCTCAATTTGGTACCGCTCTCGCAGCCTGCACCAAAACAGTGCTTTACCCTTAGATGTCCAGTCAACTGCTGCACCTCAATGCATTTCAGGGAGAAGCAGCTAACTCTGGGTTCACGTGGCATTTCACCCCTAACCACAACTCATCTCATCTAGTTACCCGATGCCATGGAAGGGCCTACCCCTATTTCGGCTCTAATACATGCTGCTACGATGGTAGCAGCAGGAATTTTTCTTGTAGCTTGGCTTCTTCCTCTTTTCATAGTGATACCTTACATATTAAATCTATTATCTTTGATCAGTATAATAACATTGTTTTTAGGAGCTACTTTAGCTCTTGCTCAAAAAGATATTAAGAGAGGTTTAGCTTATTCTACAATGTCTCAATTGGGTTATATGATGTTAGCTTTAGGTATGGCAAGCTGCTTTATTTCATTTTATTACTCATGCTTGTTCGAAAGCATTGTTGTTTTTAGGATCTGGATCTATTATTCATTTGATGGAAGCTATTGTTGGGCATTCTCCATATAAAAGTCAGGATATGGTTCTTATGGGCTGTTTAAGAAAACATGTACCAATTACAAAAACTTCTTTTTTATTAGGTACACTTTCTCTTTGTGGTATTCCATCTCTTGCTTGTTTTTGGTCCAAAGATGAAGTTCTTTGTGAAAGTTGGTTGTATTCACTGATTTTTACAATAATAGCTTATTCTACCGCAGGATTAACCGCCTTTTATATGTTTCGGATCTATTACTAACTTTTGAAGGACATTTAAACGTTTATTTTCAAAATTACAGTGGCAAAAAAAGTAGCTCATTCTATTCAATGTCTCTACAAGGTAAAGAAGGACCTAAAATTATGAAAACAAACTTTCGTTTATTCAATTTATTAATGATCAAAAACAATGAAAAGGCCCCTTTTTTAAAACACATATCGAATTGATAGTAATGAAAATGTAAGAAGCATGGTGCAGCCTTTTATTAGTATTACTCATTTTGGCACAAAAAAAAAAAATTCTCATATCCCCATGAGTTGGACAATACTATGCTATTTCCCATGCTTGTATTGATTTTATTTACGTTATTCGTTGGGGCCATTGGAATTCCTTCCTTCAATTATGAATGAATGGATTTAGATATATTATCCAAATTGTTAACTCCGTCCATCAACCTTTTACATTAAAACCGAACTCACTCTATTGATTGGTATGAATTTCTCACAAACTCAGTTTTTTCAGTCAATATAGCTTATTGCGGAATACTTATAGCGCCCTTTTTATATAAGCCTGTTTATTCATCTTTAAAAATTTTGAATTTATTTAATTCATTTTTTAAATTGCCAACTGGGACATAACATAGATAAATTGCCAAATTCAGTTCTCAGAAAAACCTACTCATAAATGTATCCTGTAATAAGAGATGGTTTGCTTAATAAACCATGTTATTAGAATGATGATGATTCAATTTAGTCAGAGTCTTCAAACTTTCTTGCTAAAGGCTTGATCGTGCCTTACATTATATGTTGCATACACAATCTGCAACACAGCTATAGCATGAGAAGCAGGGCAACGCAATGAAGGTGCTAGTTTGATCCATTCCACTTTGTACAGAGCTAATTTATTGTACATGGTAATCCTAGCCTAAACCATTTCCTTTTTCTTGGCTATTTCCTAAGCCTTTTCAATCTCAGTCATGCTTATTAATTTTCTTTTGTTTTGTCCCAGCTATGTAATGATGCCAACATTAAGCATATGCACAAGAACACCCCTATCTTTGAAATTGAATGAAACCCGCTAGATTTCTAATTGGCTGAAAGAAACTCTGTAAGAAGATGAAACTCAATAAAGCTTGAGATACAACAAGAAACTCAAGAAAGCCTGCTAACCTAGTCCTAGCCCCAGTAAAATAATGATGATGATGATACAGCTAACGGGTTGAGCAATATTAAAGGAGCTTAAAGTGAACTAGTACATAGCTCTTTCGATCTGCATATACTACAACTCTGATTCAGAAAGCAGATTTACAAACCAATTTTAGAAGGGGGGTGAATAGGCAATTAACTTTTATTTGCATTCAATTTTCTGAACGTTGCTGAGGGATTGAAAAAAGCTATCTATCCCTAACCAACAGTATAAAGAAATTATCATATGCAAGCATAAGAAACAATAACAGAAAATAAAGAATGCAGTAAAACCCTCAAAGTGAGGTAAACAACTACTGGCCTCAGGCCAAGTGCTTAAGCACACACTATAAGATAGTAAACAAAATACAGGGTACACTTATAACCTCTCGAATAACTCTGGACTGGTTATCTCTAGCTAAACTCTTTTTAGCCGGTTGAACTACCACTCACCAATTTGTCTACAGCTTCTAGATGTGCTCCACTTGTTTTGAAAACATCGGCCTTGAAATCTCAAACATAGTTGATTTCCTCAACTAAACTCATCGGTATTTGATACAAGAGAATGTTAAGAATAGAATACACTCATGACTCACATTCTCTTGAACATTTAACTTAGACACTGCACATTAAAACCGATGCCACTTCTGGAACCAAGCATTCTTTTTGTACACGCAGACTTCCTAGAAGAACTTTGTTAAACACACAAAGTGCAAGCCCACGTGAGAGTACACCAGCCTGCAAGATAAAAAGAAAAAGAAAGCACATGGATGCTTACTGAAGAGTGCATAGCACTGTCACAATTTTTCAAATCCTGACCTTATAACATGTAAGGAAGGAAATCACAAGGATGCGCGAGAAGAGTGCATAGCACTATCACAAATTTAAAACAACCAACTTTTCTAGCGTGCAGAATTTTATGCAGAGCACTAACAGGAGTTTCAATATGTTGATGACCTCAGGACAGCTAACAATCCTGATCATTAATTCTGCACAATGTGATGACTGAAACTAACCGAACAAACGTATGAGTTAGTGCGTCCTTGTCAAGTGTTACTGACCTTGAACAACAAAACCAAAAGCATAGAACAAGTCACACACTATTAACTAGAACTCTCAAGTTTTGTATAAGGGGAATGCCAACATACAATTCCTATTCTAACAATCTCCCCCTTTGGCATTCCTATACAAAACTATACTGCTAATCTTGGACTCTAAGTTTCTATCTTTCATCATATCCAACACTTCATTGCTCTTGAAACAATCAAACAACATACCAAGTGAAAAGCATCTAAAATTGATTTAAACAAAAGTTCAAAAACGTCAACAGTTAGCTTTGACAAAAGTCACAAAAACATCTAGCCTTATCAAAGACAAACTAGAATAATCACAAGCAATCCAGAAACATCAGAAACATCTTCTCCCCCTTTTTTTCTAGGAATGGCAAGGGGTCCTAATCAATATACTCAATACGGACACCAGCTGGGAGAGTAAAGTGATAGCTTCCCATGCCAACAAAGAATGGTACACACAGATCAGCAGTATCTTCAACAACATTTTCAACAGGCTCAGTATCCTCTACACGGACATTCTCGTTAAGAATAGTAGAAGTAGAATAAGGATTAGTGGCTGGTATAGCAGCAGAGCTAGGCGCCTGTGGAGAGTCAAGAGATTCATCAACAGTAGGTGGATGAACATCACGAATGTAATTCAAAAACAACTGCTCAAGCCCATCAATGCAGGTAACCAGTGTATCAATCTGAGTAGTAACTCCATGGAATAGGGTTCGAAGACCAAGAACATGATCCTCCAAAACCTTTAGCATGATCACAGTATCGATATGAAGCCCTTCATCAAGTGCTTGACTAGTACTCCGAGCTAATGTAGATTTGGTCACAGGAATAGGTGGGATGCCAATATCATCTCAATGAATAAAAGAAGCACCAAAAGTATGACAGATTCGAGTGATGATGGAAGGGAACACAAGAGTAGCATGAGAAGCATGGCGATTTGTAACGGCAGCATGACGGATAGAGGCATAAATGTAATGCTCAGGAGGAAGGTAATGGCTCTGCAGATTTAATGCATGGATCATAGCAGCTTCACTTAGGAAAATCTTGCTGGCTTGCGAGGTTGGATAAAGCATGTTTCGAACTAAATAACCAAGGAGGCAAACCCATTCATCCATTTGCCCGCTGGACAGATACGAAGGACTAATCCGTGGAGTGCTGCGATATAAGGCATGGATCAGTGGGTAAATATCCAAATTGGCAAGGAAAGGAGCAGCAGTGCGAATAACATCCTAGAGAGGAGACAGAAGTCCAAGGCACATACAGATAGTAGCAGGAGTGAACAGAATGTATTAACCACGAACCCAAACAGCACAGGGAGGTGAAATAGGAGAATGATACAGGTCAACCTGCTTAGGAAGGTCTTTTGGAAAATTTGCATAAAATTCTTTAACAAGAGTATTGTTCGGCCTTGGTAAATTGATCAGGCAAGTAGTCCGACGAAGTTTATCAGTCAAGACACGAAAAGTACTAAGAAGATCATCAAACTCAAAACACCGTTCATAAACAATTGGTCTACCCCAAGTAGTATGAATAAACACAGATAATGCACCATCAACAAATCTATCAACAGGAGGAGGAGACTTACATTCTGTGATTTTGGTACGCTTCTTCCGAGGAGGTTTCGAAACAGGTTCTTGTTCCTCCTTAGTTTGAGTGGGCTTGGAAACTGGGTTGGGCCTGGAATTTTGTTTGCTCCTGATGCTTGGTTTAGACCTGATGGCAGAGGAAGGTTCTAAAATAGCCTTAGCACGCTTCTGAGGCCGAGTAGTAGATGCAGCAGCCTTGCGTTTGCATTGAGGAGATGGAGGAGGAGGAACAAACAAGGAATCCGAACTGGAACCGGACAAGGAAGACACAGAAGGAGGCGGTGATGAGAGTCATGAATGGGAAGGACAGGGCGCAGGAGACACAGGACTTAGTGCCTTATTCAATGGTGAAATGGACAGTGAAGAAGCCGGTGAAGAAAGAGCCGGATGCCGTGAGACCGGAGAGGAAGATGGTGGAGCATTTGAGACCCAAATGTTTTTCAGGCGAGAGGAGGCCCTTGTTGGTGCCGACCGAGGAGACATGCCATCACGGCAAGAGGAAGACTGTCGAGATTTGCCACCTCGAGTGCGGGCCATACAGGTGGACAAGGAAGAAAAGGACTTGGGAGAAAAGAAGTGAATACGGCGCGTTAATAGAGAAAGAAAGAGAAATGAAACACAACAAACCCTAAATAAAAAAAATTATTCTATTTTAATGTATTCAACATTTTTATTTTTTTATTTATTAAACTAACAAAGGTGAAGACTGACAGCATTGGTTCCTCACCCAGTTAAACAATTTTGCATGCATAAAAAGCAAAAGTCACCAACTCATGTTCAGAAAGCAGAGCACAAAGAAATAGATAATTAAGATCATCACATGGCTTATGAAACAACAACAACAATAACAAAAAAATATAAACAAAACGAGAAAGGTAAACAAAAACAAAAAAAATAACAACAACTCCCCCTCAAACTACTATATTCTAAGACAACTCCCCTCAAACTGAGCTAGTAAAAAAAATGAACTTGCATGTGAAGCAGGCAATGAGTCATGACGAGATCCCTGATGAATGTCAGTGATTATCATTGAAACATGCATAAGCGAAGATTTTAACAATCTACTCACTTACAGCATTAGACAACAGAAAAATGAGTACCATGAGTAGCCAGCCAAAGTAGGGAATTTAGACATGAACAAAATAGGTGCTCACTTATCTTGAATGAATAGTGATCAAGAATCAATGTGGGGTTTTAATCCAATCGAAGTAGCCGAACTGAGGTCACAAACAAGAACAAGTCATGTACAAGGATTCAACTATTTATTTTTTTTTAATATAACAACAAACTTAATGACCCATGTAGCGAGTTTTACGCCAGTGACTCTCAGACCAGTTGGTTTTAAGGCACTAAGTATAACAAGGATACTCCAAGGACTTATCAACTCGAGTCACAAGATAGAATATCAACAACCACCAGGGGACCAAACCATTCCTGTTTCTATCCCAAAATCTCATATCGTTCATCACGACCGAGACCTGTTTACTTTGGGAATAGCCTGGCCAAACTCCTTCAAGAGAATATTTCTTTCATTTTCATATGGAAGGAGCAAGAAAATGCACACTAAGATAATGAACTTAGAAATTTTAAACCTCAAGTCCAACCAAACTTTTGACAAGATGTAATCCCCACAAGAGATTCAAGTGTGCATGTGAGTAGATCAAGGAATAAGAGTGAAACACAAACCTTGGATCATACTAGACTACCAAGTTGGCTAGGTAACAAGGTCGCACCACTTCTCATTGTTTTACCAGTAAGCATGAAATCAGGAATCCTACACTTTAACCAGATTCCAAATTCCTCACAATCATCACAAGGATTGCAGGCATGCATCCAATCCTTTCACTAGAATTAAGAACTAAAGCTCTTAGATGGACCATGCACCTATACGAACTAAGTGAAACACACAGAGCATGATGCACAAGTAATCAAAGTTTAGCACATACCCTAATAGCTTTACGAAGTGATTCGAAACGAGTGCGATCAAGCGTTTAGTAAGCAAATTAGCTAACTGATGTTCAGTGGGCACAAGGTCAAGTTCAAGTATGTCTTTTTCAACTAAATCACGACTGAAGTGATATCTAATATCAATGTATCTAGTACGAGAATGTTGGACAGGATTCTTTGATATATATTAATAGCACTTGAATTGTCACAAAAATGGCAAGCTTACCTTGTTTGGAACCATAATGCATGAGCATCTGCTTCATCCATAACATCTGTGTACAGCAACTTCCAGCTGCAACGTATTCCGCTTCAGCAATGAACAGAGAAATGCAATTCTGCTTCTTGTTATGCCATGATACCAGGTTATTTCCAACACACCAACACTGAACGAAATGTCTGGTCCACTTACAGTAAGATATAGTAGACTCCGTCTTATGCTTCTGTATAGTGTTTGATCAACACTTTTTCCAGCAAGATCCTCACTAATTTTTGTGGTAGTGCTGATGGGTGTGGAGATTGCAGTTGTTATTTCCATCCCAAACTTTTTCACCAAGTTTTTTGCATACTTGGATTGTGACAAAAACATACCTTCTTGTAATTGTTGAGCTTGCAAACCCAGAAAATAATTCAATTCACCACACATGCTCATTTCAAACTCACTGTACTTACGTGAGCATTTTCCTAGTATAATTAGCTATAATGAGCCACGCTCATACCATCACCAGAAATACCAGCACCCGCCATAGGAGTCACCTATGGGAACACAGCCAAGTAGGCTACTGCCCAGGCACCGGCTTACTCCCAGATCACCACAGACGGGCCGCTACGCGCCTCGTCAACACAGCATCATAAGCTCCATAAATTGGGAACTGAAGCATGTCAGTCCCACATCGAAAACATGGAGAAGATTAGCTCCCTCCCCACCTATAAAAGGTTCTCTCATCTCTCCTCATTAATTACGCATCCACTACTTGCCTATTGTTATCCTGTCAACACAAATACATTAACTAACTTAGGCATCGGAGAAGAGAAGACCGCCTGACGCGGTCTCCCTCTGACGCCCTCTTTGTATTTCATTTGACAGGTACCGGGAATACTTATAATATCAAGAAACGGTCCGCTCATCGGATCTGCGTTGATCATAGTTTAGCTACCGCTAAATATTAAACATTAACATTGGCGCCGTCTGAGGGAATCTTTTGAACAAAAAGTCAACCCACTACCACCATGGCTAACGGTAGCGGGGAAAACGTCGAGGAGCAAGTGGACCAGTCCGCCAACCCCAACCCCGCCAATCCCACGGCTAGCATTGACCCAGCAGTCAAAGTTAACCGAGCACTATTCAACACTCCCACCAGCCTTAGTATGGGTCCCCAGGGCTCATCTCAGGCCCAGCCCAGCAGCAGTCACCTAACTATCCAGGACCTTGCTGCTATGTACGAACTGGCACTAGCGGATCTCCACAAAGCAAACATGAAGCGCGAACAAGAGCACCGGGAGAAAGCCCAAAAACAAGTGGCCACGCTAATGTCGAGGTTCGACGAATTGAAAAAGGCGCTGGAAGTAAACGCTAATACAGCACAGAGCGAACAGTCACGGAGCACTAGACTCAGCCGACCCAACACCGACGGAATTATACCTGTACCAATCGTACAAATACAAGTGCCACTGAACCCGCCAGAATTAAGAGGCCCACCTCCTCCGCCCGCCTAATTATGGAGCAAGAAGCGGAATCACAACCAAATACCAACTGCTCGACAGTCAGAGCTAGGACCAAAGGTAACCCACCTGCCGCCAAGCACGGGTCAATCCGGCAGAACCTCTAAGCGGGGGCTAGCCCTGGCGGAGGCAGGCGTCCCAGCACCAACACCAAATTCGCTTTTCACATCCAGACCACGGCCATTCACCGCCAGAGTCCTACAGGTCGTCAGACCAGCACACGCAAAGACACCAAAGATGTCACATTACAGCGGCACGTCTGACCCATTCGTCCACATGGACACCTTCAAAAAGGTCAACAACAACAAGGGATTTGATGACGCCACCCTCTGCCACTTGTTCAGCGAAACATTAGACGGTGAGGCAATGAGCTGGTTCTTTGAATGCCTGCCAGAATCCATCGACTCATTTGAAGGACTGTCAAATGCTTTCCTTACCTGATTCATCCTGTTGGCCGCGGGACATCACAACACAACTCACATGTTCGACCTCAAGAAGGGGACGGCAGAATCATTGAAGGCTTTTGTTACCAGATGGCGGGCGGCAACGTCTCAGTGCCGTGATCTTGATAAGACAATGGCACTGGCAGCCTTCAAGCAGGGGCTCCTCAAAGGACCATTCCTCTATCGCCTCAATTACATTCATCCTAACGCCGCTTACGACCATGTCATGAGCGAGGCTATCATCCATGCACAAGCAGAATTCATCATATACGGAGAGAGCCCACCATCACCACCAACACCTGTAAAGGTAGCCCAGCCCGCCGCCAGCCATCGGGAAACCGCTAGCAAGGCCACCGCTACGCTACCATTTTACAAGAAGAGAGAGTGGCAATAAGGCAACTACCAGAGCAAGCGGTAGAGGGACCAACATTACAATAGGGGCAACTGCTCATCTCAGAGGGATAACGGTAATAAGACGGAGCCCTCCCAACGGCATGTAGTGTTTACAGTCCTCACAGCATCATACGAGGATATATTCAACCAGTGCAAAGATCAGATACCGCCACCACCCCTGAGAAAGTACCCAAGGGTGGGAATATCAAGAAACACTGGCAAATGGTGTAAATACCACGAGGACAGCGGACACAATACCAACAACTACCATGCCCTCAAAATAGATATCGAAACTCTATACCGAGACGGTAAGGTGGAGAAATTCAAAGTGGGCCAACTGCCACCCGTGATCGCCAACATAGAACCAATGGGTTGCATCAACACCATCGACGGTAGTGCCCCAATCACCAACATGTCTCATAGGGCAAAGAAGCGCTATGCGCATGCTAACCACCCCAACGAAGTTTGCAACATCGGTTATAAGAGGTCCGCAAAACTGCCAAAGGTTGGTTGGGAACCCATTACCTTCTCAGAGGAACTGGATGATGCAACCGTTGGACACGAGCTGCTCAGCATGATGGATGCATTCTCCGGCTACATCCAGATCAAAATGCACCCCAGCGACCAAGAGTGCACCTCCTTCACCACCGACAAGGGCCTATACTGCTACAATGTCATGCATTTCAGTCTGAAGAACGCCAGAACAACTTACCAGCGGTTGATGAATGCCATGTTCGCTGCACATCTGGGAAGAATCATTGAGGTCTATGTGGACAACATGTTAGTAAAAAGCATAAAAGCTAGCAGACACGTAGCAAACTTGAGAATCATATTCACCATTCTCTTGGCTTACGACATGCACCTCAACCCAGAAAAATGTTTCTTTGGCGTCGCCGCCAGCAAATTTCTTGGTTACATAGTCAGTGAACGGGGCATAGAAGCCAATCCTGACAAGGTGTAGGCCATCCTCAACATGAAGGCTCCAGAGTGGAAGAAGCACGTTCAAAGCCTCCAGGGCAAACTAACTGCTCTTTCTTGGTTCATCTCCAGACTTACTGACAGATGTCTCCCATTCTTCAAAGTGCTGAAGACAACCCACAAGAAGGTCATCGACTGGAACATGGACTGTGACGCAGCATTCCAAAGCTTGAAAGAGTACCTGGCAGCGGTCCCACTCCTTTCTATTCCTATAGAAGGGGAGACATTGTATATATACCTAGCAATATCATAATCAGCGGTAAGCTGTGCCATTGTCCGGAGGGACAACCTCGTATTCTACGCAGGCAGAGGCATGAACGGGGTAGAAACAAGATATCCCCCACTAGAGCAGCTCGCTCTCGCACTCATCGTCGCCGCTAGACGCCTCTGCCAATACTTTCAGGCCCACACAATCCATGTCCTAATAAATCAGCCGCTAAGATAGGTAATGCATAACCTTGAACACTCGGGGCGCCTCAGCAAGTGGGCCATCGAGCTTAGCTAGTTTGACATCGACTACAAGCCTAGGACCGCCATGAAAGGCCAGGCAGAAGCGGACTTCATTGCTGAGCTCACGGAGCATTAGGTTGTAAATGGCGGAGAAGCTGAGCCCAGCACAAAAATAATAACCGTTGACGACCCAGCCCACCAACACTTAGACTCGAACTTACACGTCGACTGCTCTGCTTGCGCAAAGGCCAATGACGTCAGCGTCATCTTGACGGGGCCGGGAGTACTGAACGTGGAATATGCATTAAAGTTCAATTTCAAAGCCTCTAACAACATGGCGGAATACGAAGCACTCATTACCGGCCTACTCCTCGCCATTGATTCTGGGGCTGACAGCGTCAACATATTCAGCGACTCCCAGCTAGTCATTAACCAAGTCAACGATAGTTTTCAAGCCAAGGATCAACAGCTAGTGGCATACTTGGTATACGTCAAGACGCTTCTCAAACAATTCAACTTCCACACCATTACACATATCCCCAAGGAAAAGAACGTCAAGGCTGATTCACTGGCAAAATTGGCAACCGCTCAACCACATCAAAGTCCTGCGGACACTAGGGTGGAGAGTCTTGACAGACCAAGCATCACAAAAACCCTAGCGGAGATTTTTAACATTGAAGTCGGCCCTAGTTGGATGGACGAAATCATCGAGTATAAATGCAATGGGACTCTTCCAGCAGATAAAGTCGAAGCATGACAATTCCAGCGGAGAGCAACCCCCTAAAACATCCAGAATGGCAAAATTTACCGCCAGGGTTTCACTCACCCAAATCTCCGGTGTCTAACCCCGGAGGAAGGAAAGGTCGTACTTACAAAAATACACGGCGGGGAATGTGGAAACCACTCGGGTGCCAGATCTCTGGCCAACCGCACAATGAGACAGGGCTACTTTTGGCTTACGCTCAACAACGATGCCAGAAAGATCTCGAAGTCCTACCACAAATGTCAACAATATACTGACCTCCCACACGCCCCGGCGGAACCCCTTTCAATCATCCTTGGCCCATGGGTTCACTCAACTTAGGGCCTGGACTTAGTAGGAAAGTTCCCAACCGCAAAACGACAGTTCAAGTACATCATCGTCGCCATGGACTACAATAGCAAGTGGATAGAGGCGGAACCTCTGACAGCAATCACTATTGCCAAGGTAATTCACTTCCTTTGGAAGAACATCTACTGCCGCTATGGTGTCCCCCATACAATCATCACAGACAACGACACACAGTTCAATAATTAGGAGCTCATTTCCTTCACCGCCAACTTGGGCACCAGGATGAGTTTTGCATCTGTTGCTCAGCCCCAAACCAATGGCCACGTCGAGGCAGCAAATAAGATAATCAAAAAACTGCTAAAAAAGAAACTCGACGATGCCAAAGGATTATGGGCGGAAAAACTGCCTAAAGTCCTGTGGGCCGTCAGGACTACCCCAACTTCCGTCACTAGTGAAACACCATTCTGCAGGATGTTCGGAACAGAAGTTGTCCTACCTATTGAGGTTACTCAACCTGCCGCTAGAGTCAAAGGCTACTGCCTTGAGACCAACGGTGAAGGCGTCAGCCTAGACAAGGACCTCCTAGAGGAAAAACGACACAAGGCCCATTTGCACAATTTACAAAACAAACAGCGGGTATCGCATTTCTACAACGCCAGGGTCAAGGCCCGGAACCTCCAACTTGGGGACTAGGTAATGAAGGAGGTCATCCCACCGCCAATGGTACTCGGCCCAACTTGGGAAGGTCCATACAAAATTACGGAGGTCGTTAGCCCCGGCACCTTCTACTTAATGGACAAGGATGGCGTCACAACGACCCACCCTTGGAATACCGAACACCTTCGATATTACTACAAATAGTCATGCCGCTATCCTAGAGCATCTTGACTTAGCTAAATTTTTGTTCAATATTTAGCTAAGGTAAGCTACGCAACGGGTACAACCCCACTTTTGTAAACGCTGATCTGTCAGTTACCAATGAAATGAGGAATTATTCAAACCATTGTTGTCAAGCCCATGCACAAAAATTAACTGGCAACGCCAACAAAATTCGACGGACCACGTCAGCTACCTCGTGCACTTGGAACAATTTTAATTCCTTTAATGTTTAGATTAGTTAACACAAGTCAAGGCTCTAACAGTATGGCGGCATGCAACCAACACAAATCAACGACGAGTTCTACAGTAAGAATCTCTAAATCAAGTAACCAGTTGAATTTATTAGGGATCGAGATTCCTGGGCCAAAGATGTTTCCAAAAATTACAAGAGCCTCAACGGAAACCAAAAAAAAAAAAACAAGATAGGTCTCAGCGGCACTACAGTGGCCGATCTTTAAGGGTTTTGGGAAGCAGCAGTGCCATTCTCGCCTGCCACTAGCCATTGTTGCTCTGACATATGGCTCGCCTGATCGGACCCATGAGCGGTTGGACTAGGAGTCATGATGGTGCCATCTGGTTGAGTGTGTTCAGCCAGAAAGCCTACACACGAAACCTCAAACCACGTAGGAGGTGGAGTCCGCTGAGAGTCGCCCGTCGGATGTTCACCGCTCTCCTCACTTCCTGAATGAACACCCTAAGTCGGAGTAGGAGTCACCCTGACTAGCAGGAGGCGCTGTCTGCACTGACGGTCTGGTGGGCTGGGACGCCTTCACCCCATCGATAGCACCCTTCTGCCTCAGCAAATCCAGGTTAACGGCAGCGCCATACTTTGCAGCCTCCGCCACAACATGTTTATACTCGACGGACTGTTTAAACGCCTCCACAGCGGCGACCTCAGCGCGACTCTTATCCGTTTCCAACCAGGCAACCTCATCCTCCAACCTCTTCACCTCGACAGACTTGGCGGCAGAGTCCCGCTAAATGATCTCAATCTTCTTGACCTTAGCTGCCAGTTGATCCTTCAACAGAGCCATGTCCTGCTGCAGCTTAGAGACGTCGTTATTCAGCTCAAGGTCACGCTCGACGGCGACAGATAGCTTGCCATGGGCATCTAACAGATCACACTCGGCCTTGGACAGGCGCCACTCAGCCTCCGCCAGACTCTCTTTGGCTCCCGCCAACTCCCCCTGGAAACCGCCAATCTCCTCCTTCAGCTATCGCTCAGTCCGGGGCTGACTCGACGCCGCTAGAAACAATTGATGTAACCCAACAGACAAGTACCCAAAGGCAGAGCTGAAGGGCGACTGATCAAGGGCGGTGGAGTGAACAACCTCCTCCAGGCCGCCGAACCCTAGCCTCTCACACTAGTGATACAAATAATCCCACTCAATGTCCTTCAGAAACTCGGTAAAGGCGGCGAACGAGTCTAGGTCACTCGTCCGAGCCTCAGCCCCAGCCGAGACGGTCGTCTCTAGAATAGCCTGTTTCGACTTCTTCTGTTGGCGGGCCCTTATGGTCTCGGCCCCTTCCACCTCGTCATTCTGACGATGCTTCTTTTGCAACACTTGCATAGCACCAGCGGCGACAGACCTTGAGGTTGCCTGCGGTTCCAACCCCGCAATTGTAACCAGTGCCTTTGCGGCCACCGTTTTCTCCTTTTGGGATCCACGCCGGGTGGCGGTCACTCTGTCCGTCGCCTACACAGCGGATGCAGGAGCCGACCTCCCGCCAGAAATGCCTCGACCGACCGCAGCCCCCACCTGAACGGCTGGCAAACCGTCGGCACCAAGATGGGAGTGGTGAGGTATCGGCAACACCACCGGCACCTCGGACTGGCTCAGCGCCAGTGTCTCCGGGTCGATCGCAGTCTTAAGGGCTGCTAGCCCTTGAGCGTACATGCTCTCCAAATAATCGTTCATCTCTACACAGTCCATCGCCTTGGAAAAAGCGTCTTGGCTCCTTTTATTTCCCGACGGATATTCTACAAAAACAAATAACAAGTTAGCCCGCCGCAAACTGGACTAAGACAACAAATCACCGAAAATTACCTACCAAGGGCGCGAGTCAACTCTTGAGCGACCAACAATTCCCAACCAGTGAGAAGCCTAAGGTCAAGCAGGTTGCGGTTCTGCCAACACCCTCTAATCCTCGCCACGCGGCACTCCTCTTCACGAGTCAGGTTGTAACGTAAGCCCGCTACAAAAAAAAAAGTGAGGCGATTAGAATTATAACAGTCAAACAAGCAAAGCCAAAATCTGGAGTGGCGGAGGCCGACGACAACCTCTGATGGGCTGAAACTCCGATTTAATCCGAAAGGTCGGCGACCCCTCATTCGGCCCCGCCTGGTATTCCCACCCATCGGTGGCAACACAGAAGGTCCCCCGCCAGTGCGACATGGAATCCTTCATGTTCTTGATTAACTTGGGAGCCCCTTGCCGCAGACTCAAATTCACTTCACCTCTACAACCTCGGCGCCTCACATACACCAACTCAATGAAATGCAGTACCTCTGCCATGGTTGGACCCTCACAACTGGACAGGCGCCATAACGAGTTCAGTGCCATTAGCAACCGCCATATATTGGGACAAAGGCGAGGCCAAACTCGCAAACCAAAATCTGGAGATTGGGGAGCAACGAAGAGTCACACCTTGGCGGAAGATGGCCTCATGAACAGCAGCGTGCCCCACCAACAAGATTGATGCTCTCTCATTAGCGGCTGGCGGACGCAACTTCACCACTCCAAGTACGCGATACGCCCGCTTCAGGCGGTTGACGGCGGCCTCGGTCATACCGCCTCCAGCCTCATCAACCACGGTTCCGTCAGATAAGAACCAGGCGGATTCCACTTCCTCTCCGCTGACGTCCTCCCCATCAGCGGAACCACTAGCTGCGCTATTGCTCGATAGTCTCTCCTTATACCGCTCGAGTCCGCCATCATCCTCCATGGTCCTAGAACTCTCCGGTCGCCCACCTCGAGCCATGGCCACGTCCCCAGATATAGTTTGTAAGGGTTCGATGTCTAGCGGTTCCGACAGTGAGGTTCCTGCAGGGGCAGACGGACACAACGAATCAATAAATATCCAATCCGCCTCGCTAAACGACACTTCAAACCCGGAATCCTCATTGCTCGAAATCTCTATGACGCTAGCCATCACAAACCCTAAAACCCAAACCAGTTAGTCCACACAAGATCTAAGCTACCCCTACGGCAATTTTCATCCAAGAATGTCAAGAACAGTTACCCATATTTGACCAAAACACAAACACCAACCCACACTAACCTAGATTCGACCATCTAGCAAAAATCCCTAAACCTCATCTCTGTCAAAAACACCAGAAGAGACCACCAAAATACATGTTGCACCCTTAAAACACACCAGCTAGACACAAAAACCACTCAAATCGAAAATCCAGAAAGTAGCAGAGCAAAACAGAAAAAAAAAAAAAAACTGAAAAGGTTCAAAATCACTAACCTACTAGTGTGGGAAATCAGGAGCGTTCAAACTCTACGCCCTCACTTCCGGGGATCCCTTGCGCACCAAAACACTGATCTCTCGCTCAAGTGGCAAAAGTCACTTCTCGAATGCCAGAGAACAGAGCTTGAGGACGACGAGAAAGTTTGAAGAAGAGATAATGGCAACAACCTCTAGTTTTCCCCCCTTTTAATGTCAACATCAGTCAAATCCAGGCCGTCCGCCAAAAAGCGATTTCACTCTCCAGCCGCACACGTGTCCCACGATCACATTCAGTTTCCAGAATAACCGAGGCGTCACCTTAGAGATTGAGTTGATAATTACTCGCATTAATGATGAAGAGACGGGCATGCTTAGAACTCACAATCCCAAACGTTAGACCGATGCATGACGGCCACGTGGCAGAAGCCATCAAAGGGGGCGAGTATACCAATCGTCCAGGTTCAGTGCCCCTACGCGCAACACCTCTAGCGGAACTTCTCGCTCCTTATCTTACAAGCGGGTCTCCGCCTACGCGCAACACCGCTAGCGGAACTTCGCGCTCCTTATCTTACAAGAGAGACTCCGCAACACAATACCACTAGCAAATGTCTCGCAAACATTAGCTCCCGTGGCTCTACCACCCCCTTATCCCCGCCTCATCCAACTCTTCAAGCTACGCCTCACTTACAACGACAGCCACGTGGCGTTACAGTAAAACCATGATCCTTCGAGACAAATACGGGTGAACGTCAACAATCTTCGACGGCCCTGATCAGGCACGTTGACCCCCGCCACATGGGTATCAAAGCTTGGGCTCGCTACCCAACACCCTCTGTTCAACATAAATCCCCTCAACAAACAATACAAAGACCAAACGGAAGTCTATCTTAGCCGGGGAGTGGAGGACTCCCTGGGGGACCTAGCATGGCCCACCTGAAAGGGTATAAAGCATTTGCTCAATCAGTCTATGGATGACAACGCACTGACACTAATTATGCTTTGCAGGTCTAGTGGGAGTAACGCTTCAAACCGTTAGACAACTCCCCAACCAAGATGGCCCTCCTTGACTAGGGACTTGGGGACTTGTACTTACATGAGCATTTGCCTAGCATAATTAGCTATAATGAGCCACGCTCATACCATCACCAGAAATACCAGCTCCCGCCTAGTAGTCACCTATGGGAACATAGCCAAGTAGTCTATTGCCCAGGCCCTGGCTTACTCCCAGATCACCACAGACGCGCCGCCACGCGCCACGCCAACACAGCATCAGAAGCTCCATAAACTGGGAACTGAAGCATGTCAGTCCCACATCGAAAACATGGAGAAGATCAGCTCCCTCCCCACCTATAAAAGGTTCTCTCATCTCTCCTCATTAATTACGCATCCACTACTTGCCTACTGTTATCCTGTCAACACAAATACATTAACTAACTTAGGCATTGGAGAAGAGAAGACCGCCAGACGTGGTCTCCTTCTGATGCCCTCTTTGTATTTCATTTGACAGATAGCGGGAATACTGATAATATCAAGTAACGGTCCGCTCATCGGATCTGCATTGATCATAGTTTAGCTACTGCTAAATATTAAACATTAGCACTCACTCTCCATCACTGCAGTGAACTCTTTCACAAGAGTTTTAGAGGTAGACCCAAATATGATGTCATCCATATATACTTGGGCTATCATTATGTGCTTGTGAATTCTCTTAACAAAAAGAGTTTTATCCACTGGCCTACACTCATAACCTTTGCTCAGTAAATGAGTAGACAGATGCTCATACCAAGCCCTAGGGGCTTGTTTCAATCCATACAAAGCTTTCTTTAGTTTGTAAACATGATTAGGATTGTGAGGGTCTGTGAATCCCTGTGGCTGTTCTATATAAACATGTTCATGCAGAACACCATTCAAAAAGGCACTCTTAACATCCATTTGATAGACTTTAAACCTAAGATGACAAGCAACAGCAAGCAAGAGTCGAATTGATTCTAGTCTTGCAACCGGGGTAAAAGTTTCATCAAAATCTAGACCTTCTACTTGAGCATATCCTTGAGCTACAAGTCTAGCTTTGTTTCTAGTGACAAACCCTTTCTCATCATTTAGGTTTAGGTTTAAAGATTCATTTAGTTCCATAACATTGCAATTTTTAGGTTTAGGAACAAGAAACCACACATCATTCCTCCTGAACTAATTAAGTTCATCATGCATTGCATTAATCCAATCATCATCACACACAGCTTCTTTAACATTTTTAGGCTCAATCAATGAAATAAAACCAATATGTGAGATTTCATTGATCCTATCAACATTATTTTCCACAAAATAGATTAAGGCAGATTCACATACCTTATTTGTCACTTGACTCCTGGTTTTTAAGCCATCACTCAGACCACCTATGATATCTGAAATAGAATGGTCGTTTTGAACTTGCTTATGTCCTTGTCTATGTACTGAAGAAGCACCAAATAATTCGTCATTTATTTTATTTGTCTCTTGGTCACTTTCACTCTCAGGTTGTCCTTGATTATTACTAAGAGGAGAGTAATCATTATCTACAAAGAAAGGCACAAAGTGAGCAACAGAGTCATCAATAGTTACATTGATCATTTCAAGAACAGATTTTGTTCTCTTGTTGTACACTCTATAAGCTCGACTATTTGATGAATACCCAAGGAAAATTCCATTATCACTATGAGCATCAAACTTTGCAAGATATTCTCTATCACGAAAAATGAAACAATGACTACCAAAGGTTTTCAGATGACTTACATTGGGTTTCTTACTTTTCCACAGTTCATAAAGGGTTTTCTCAATATTTGAGTGAAGAAAAACATGGTTTGTGGTGTAACAGCATGTGTTAACAACTTCTGCCCAGAACATGTAAGCAATTCGAAAACCACACAGCAATACTCTTGCCATTTCAATCAAAACCCTGTTCTTCCTTTCAACAATACCATTTTGTTGTGGTGTGATAGGTGCAGAATATTCATGCATAATTCCATGTTCAGCACAAAAGTTATCAAAAGATGAGTTTTGAAATTCAGTTGCATGATCTGTTCTAATCCTAACAATATTAGTATTCGAAGAGCTTTTCTCGTTTAAAATCCTTTTGCATAGCCCTTTAAAACTAGTGAAAGCATCAGATTTTTCTCTCAAAAAGTTTACCCATGTGAATCGTGTAAAATCATCAACAAGGACAAGTATATACTTCTTACCTCCTATACTTTCTGCTAAATAGGTCCGACTAAATCCATGTGCATTAGATCTAAAGGTTGGGAGGTTGTGATTTCATTGATTACACGGTGTGAACTCCTTATTTGTTTACCAAGGTTGCAACCTTCACAGACAATATCTGTTTGTCCACTTAATTTTGGTAAGCCACGTACGCCTTCCTTGTTGGACAACTTCACAGGATCTTGAAAGTTGATGTGCCCCAACCGTTGGTGCCAAAGTTCCAAAATATCATTTGTGGTTTTGATCTTCATGCATACCTGAGACATGTTAGTTTCATTTGCATGTATGCAAAAACAATTATCTTTGGACCGCTTTCCTCCCATGATACTTTTACCAACATTATCAAGTACAACACAGTTGTCCTTTGTTGAAATAAACACCTTCATAATCATCACACATTTGACTCACACTGATCATGTTTGAATGCAACCCTTCCACATATAAAACATTTTGTAAGTTAGGGATACCTGGTGTGCAAACACTCCCTTTACCGATTACCATTGCTTTCCTTCCATCTCCAAAAGTGACAAATCCACATGTGAACTCGTTTGAGAATGAAGTGAACCAGCTTTTGTCACCTGTCATATGTCTAGAACAACCATTATCAATGTACCAAGTGTCAGCCCTTCTTGCTGCTAAAATAGTTAAGGCAACAAGACAAGTTGCTTCAATAAAATCTGAAGCATTTGGATTCAAAGAAACATGCAAACAAGTATTATCAAACACAGATAAATCAGAGGAAGGAATATTTACAAAAGCAACATGACAAGAGTGTGAACCTTTTTCAACCCAGATTTGTTTCAATTTTGGAGTCGAGGACTTTGGAATTGAAACCAGCTTTGTAATCCTGTTAGCTTCTTTCAAATGTTCTTTCAATTTGTCATGCCATGACTTATTTTGGACTAACCTTCTAGACACACTCCATACTTGGAAGTTTTTCTTGAGACTATTACACCTGGGTCTAATGTGACCAAGTATACCACAGTAGTGACATACGGGAACAAACCTTTTAAAAGATGGAGGAAATTTATTTTTAAGAGTCATTTTTTCTTTCACAAAACTGATTGGTATTGAGTCCTTGAAGGAAGTGCTATCAGAGAATCTTGTTCCCTTCTTGTCCCCTCCAACTTTTCCAATGCCAATCATTTTTGAAACTTTGTCAGAACTTATAGAAAACTTTAAAAACTTCTCCTGAGATTCAAGGAAAGTTCTAGACTCGGTTTTTCAGAAGACAATGAGTTAACAAGACTAATTTGGGTATCCAAATTTTCTTGTGAGCTCTTGATACGACCAACATAAGCTGACTTCTCAATCTCCCAGTTTTTTGTGCAGAATTGCATGTGCTTAGCAATCCCCTCCTTTTCTTGTTCTGCCAGACAAATTTTTTCACTCAAGGATTGATTTAGCTTCAACATTTTGGTCGAGGCTCTGCACATTTCTTGGTATTTGTCAGCCATGGCATGATCAGCTATTTCTTCATCATCAAGATCCTTTTCTTCAGACTCACTTAAGGATGAAAGATGAAGAGTAGCAGTTAAGGCAACGTTGTCTTCACCACATTCAAATTGAGTGTCAGACTCAGAGTCACTCCAGGTTGTGTTCATAGCCTTATTTGAACGAGCCTTGAATCTCTTATTTCCACAATCTGCCGCAAGATGTCTAAAACCCTGACACTCAAAACACTTAAGTTTATCAACAGAGGGTTTCTTATAGGTAAACCAAGCTTTAGTGTCTTTTTCAGAAGAATAGTCACCTCTCACATTTGTCCTAGAACTAGACCCAGAGAAGTTCTTGGAATTTTGAAACGAATTACCAGATCTTAAAAACTTTTTATATTGTTTGGTCAAGAGAGCAAAGTCTTCAGCAGTAAATTCGGAGTCACTATCCTTTTCCTTTACTAACTCTTTTGGCTTTTCATCCACTTTCCTAACAACATTCAAAGCAATGGTTTTTACTTTCTTGTCTGGCCTGATTTTCATTTCAAAAGTTTGAAGATTCCCAAGAAGTTCATCTAAGGTATAGGTATCTAAATCATGAACTTCTTCAATGGCAGTTTGTTTATTTTGAAAACTCAAGGGTAAGGACCTAAGGAATTTCTTTACAATCCTATTCTTAGCAATAGGATCACCAAGACTATCACACTCATTCATCACATTTATAAGCCTAGAATGAAAATCATCAATGGATTCATCATCTCCCATGGTCATTGTCTCAAACTCAAAAATTAATTTCTGAGGTTTCTGAGTCCTAACTTTCTTGTTTCCTTCATAAGTCATTTGAAGAAGATCCCATGCCTTCTTCGCAATCTTACAAGTTCCAATACGCTTCTTTTCTTTCATAGAAAGAGTCGTATACAAGTTGTGCCGTGCTTTAACATCATTGTTATAGTCACGCACCTCAGCTATAGACCACTCTTGTCTATGCTTAGGTTCTTTTACGGACACATAACTCTCACTATCTTTAGACTTAGTTTCCTTTGTGGGAACCTCCCACCCAATTTCAACAATATTCCAGATATGTTCATCCTGTGAATGTAAGAAGGCTTACATCATAATTTTCCACTGGGAATAATCATTCCCATCAAAGAAGGATGGATAGTTTATAGAACCAGAACGTTCTCTATCTCTATCCATTCTAGACAACCTACGGATCTCACTAGGGGAACTAGTGACCTGTTCTGATGCCAAATGAAAGTACTAGAATGGCCTAGGGGCGGGTGAATAGGCAATTAACTTTTATTTGCATTCAATTTTATGAACGTTGCTGAGGGATTGAAAAAAGCTATCTATCCCTAACCAACAGTATAAAGAAATTATCATATGCAAGCATAAGAAACAATAATAGAAAATAAAGAGCACAGGAAAATGTTTACGCAGTAAAACCCTCAAAGTGAGGTAAACAACTGCGGACCTCAGGCCAAGTGCTTAAACACACACTATAAGATAGTAAACAAAACACAGGGTACACTTACAACCTCTCGGATAACTCTAGACTCGGTTATCTCTAGCTAAACTCTTTTTAGCTGGTTGAACTACCACTCACCAATTTGTCTACAGCTTCTAGATGTGCTCCACTTGTTTTGAAAACATCGGCCTTGAAATCTCAAACATAGTTGATTTCCTCAACTGAACTCATCGGTATTTGATACAAGAGAATGTTAAGAATAGAATACACTCATGACTCACTTATTCTCTTGAATATTTAACTTAGACATTGCACATTAATACCGATGCCACTTATGGAACCAAAGCATTCTTTTTATACACGCAAACTTCCTAGAACTTTGTTAAACACACAAAGTGCAAGATAAAAAGAAAAAGAAAGCACATGGATGCTTACTTAAAACACCAGCCTGCAAGATAAAAAGAAAAGAAAGCACATGGATGCTTACTGAAGAGTGCATAGCACTATCACAATTTTTCAAATCGTGACCCTAGAACATGTAAGGAAGGAAATCACATGGATGTGCAAGAAGAGTGCATAGCACTATCACAAATTTAAAACAACCAACTTTTCTAGCGTGCAAAATTTTATGCAGAGCACTAACAGGAGTTTCAATAAGTTGACGACCTCAGGACAGCTAACAATCCTAATAATTAATTCTGCACAATGTGATGATTGAAACTAACCCAACAAACGTACGAGTCAGTGCGTCCTTGTCAAGTGTTACTGACCTCGAACACAAAACCAAAATCTTAAAACAAGTCACTATTAACTAGAACTCTCAAGTTTTGTACAAGGGGAATGCCAACATACAATACAAATGATATTCATTATGGGGTCATTTTAATCTGTCAAATATATTAGCATCCATAAACTAATTGCAATAGCCCTAGAAAACTGTTTTCAATAGAATAG
Organism: Rosa persica; assembly: GCA_025331145.1. Classification (NCBI taxonomy): domain Eukaryota; kingdom Viridiplantae; phylum Streptophyta; class Magnoliopsida; order Rosales; family Rosaceae; genus Rosa; species Rosa persica. Next base: position 13,345,808 of record WFKR01000006.1, on the reverse strand, counting down.
GAGTGAACTTTAAATTGATCAGATCGACTTCAGTCTATGATCACCACCTCAATTCCATTGCTCTCTGACTTCAACTGCAGGCCTCTGCAAGCAAGGAAAAGATGCATCCATTAATGAATCTGCTGCGGGCGATTCAAGAGCATCACAAACAAGCCTGATCGAGTCGAACTCATCCTCATAGAAGTCTAATTTCTCAAAGCCGATGAGTTTCATATAATCGAAGTCATCACTGATCCCTAGAGTTGATAACCACAATACCAGTAAATACCTAGAGTTTGTGAAGAAGAGCACGAAATGAAGGAGAAGAGGTTTGAGAGGAAAGTGTGAGCACTCGTGTTTTGATTAATATTTCTTGTTACAAATATAAGCCAGAGATTTGCTATTTATACACCATGTAAAACACACTACCCACAACTAACTAATTAACCTAATCAACTAATTAGTGATTAATTAACTAGCTAATTGATGTAACAGACTTAACAAACAGACTTAATATCTAGAGCCAGCTGGCATGAAGCACGTGTCCACATATCTTCTGAAGCTTCCAGACCTTCTGGACAATTAACAGAACTGTTAACACCCCTCCTCAAGCTCAGCTAGGGTAACTAGTCTGAGATTGATACAATGAGTGTGAAAGATTGGTGAAGATAATCCTTTTGTCAAAATATCTGCAGTTTGTTCTGTAGTAGACACATATTCAAGGCACAAATCTTGACGTTGAACACGCTCCCGAACAAAATGAAAATCATTATCCAAGTGTTTAATCTTAGAGTGAAACACTGGATTTGAAGCTAAAGCTAATGCAGACAGGTTATCACACTTAAGCAAGGGAGCTTTAGGAATTGGTACCTTCAGATCACAAAGCAGATGTCTAATCCAACTTATTTCAGCAGCAGTATTAGCCAAGCTTCTATACTCAGATTCAGTTGAACTTCGAGACACAGTACCTTGTTTCTTTGACTGCCATGAAACAGGACACATACCAAGATACACTACAAAGCCAGTGGTTGAACGTCTTTGAATAACCTCTCCTGCCCAATCTGCGTCACAAAATGCCTTGATACAAACAGCATTGTTAAGAACATTAGCGCAGCTGTAAAACAAACCTTTATGAGCAGTGCCATGTAGATATCTTAGTATCCTCTTGACTGCACCAAAGTGAATGTCTGTAGGAGTTGTCAAAAACTGACAAACAGTGTTTACTGCATAAGCAATATCTGGTCGTGTAAAAGTGAGATATTGTAGGGCTCCTACAATGCTTCTGTACATAGTTGGATCTTTGAGAGGCATACCTTGATCTTTTGTCATTTGATAGTGAGGAAGACAAGGAGAACTGCAAGGTCGAGCTGTATCCATTCCTGCCTTTACAAGAAGATCATTAGCATATTTAGCTTGACTTAGAAAAATCCCTTGCTTGATTCTAGTAACTTCCAGTCCCAAAAAATAAGTCAAGAGACCAAGATCTTTCATGTCAAACACCATACTCAACTCAGATATAACCTCATGAATTCCTGTGGTATCTGAACCAGTGATCACAATATCATCCACATATAGTAGTAGTGCCACCATTCCTGCAGAAGTATGTCTAACAAAGAGACTGGGATCAGAATGTGAGAAAACAAATCCCAAGCTTGGCAGGAAACTTGTGAACTTCTCATTCCAGGCTCTTGGAGCTTGCTTTAAGCCATATAGAGATTTCTTCAAGAGGCATACATAATCAGTGTGTACTGGATCAACAAAGCCCTGAGGTTGAGCCATATAGACTTCTTCCTTTAAATCCCCATGTAAAAATGCATTTTTAACATCCAATTGCCTTAATTCCCAGTTGTTCATAGCTGTAAGTGCTAGAATTATTCTTACAGTACTGTGCCTGACAACTGGACTAAAGGTCTCATCATAATCTAGACCTTTAGCTTGACTGTAACCTTGTGCAACCAACCTAGCTTTGTATCTTGAGATTGAACCATCTGGATTCTTCTTTATCTTATATATCCACTTACTCCCTACTATATTTCTATCTGCTGGACATGGGACAAGAGACTAAGTTCCTTGTTTTTGTAATGCTTCAATCTCCTCAAGCATTGCATTCTCCCATTCTGGCTTTCCTGTAGCAGCTTTAAATGATTGGGGTTCAATGAACTCACTGATATCAGCAACAGCAGTGAAGCCACTAAAAAATGGATACTCAGCATAAAGCTTCTGTTGTGTAATGGCAGAGAAACAATAGTAATCCTCAAAGGTTTTCTATTTGATAATTCCATTCTTGGCTCTAGTCAACATAGAATGCTCATTATAGTTTTGATCATGAATGAAATTGATATCCTGAGGTAAGTCCCCAGCTACATCAAAAGTTCCTCCATACTGTAATGCATTGAACTCAGGTTCATTGAGGCCAGTAGCAACTGGAGCAGTATTGTTCTGAGCAACAGTATTATTCTGAGCATCTGCCTCTTCTGCATTCACAGGACCATCTAATGTTGTGTCAACAGTATTATTCTGAGCATCTACCTCTTCTGCATTCACAGGACCATCTAATGTTGTGTCTGAACTAGTTTCCTGAGATAGAGAACCACTTTCTTCCTGAGGTTGAGGTTGAGAGTCTTGAATAATGAAGTCTGAAATACTATCAACTGTATTACCATCCACAGAAGTATCAGTTCCAAGACCAACATTTTCAATTCCATCACCAATTTCCTCACTTATACTCCCCTGCAACTCAGTGAGGTGAGCAGTGAGTGGCACAACAACTGGGGTTGAGGAAGGCTGCACAGGAGTAGAAGGACAGGAATAACCAGGGAAGAAGGTAATGGGATCAGCTTTTGCAGAAGGAGATGGGGAAGAAGATAAGAATGGGAATGAGGTCTCATCATGAACTACATGTCTTGACATCCACAGTTTGGTTAGAGGAATACTGTAGCAAAAAACTCCCTTATACCCTACAGCATAGCCTAAGAAAACACACTGAGTAGTTCTAGGATCAAGCTTGTCATGAGAATAAGGTCTGAGATATGGATAGCAAGAAGAGCCAAATACCTTGAGCTGGGACACATCAGGAGGCTTGTGAAATAAAAGCTCATACGGAGAAGACATGTGCAGTGACTTACAGGGCATTCTGTTGATGAGATAGCATGAATGAGCAGCACTATGAAACCAAAACTGCTTAGGAAGACCTGCAGTAGACATCAAGGAAATAGCTGTTTCCACAATATGTCTGTTCTTTCTCTCAGCAACTCCATTTTGCTGAGGAGTATAGGGACAAGTAACATAATGTATAATTCCCTTAGAAATTAGAAAATTATGAAAAACTTTGCTATTAAACTCCCCTCCACCATCTGACTGAAAGATCTTGATTGTCGAGTCAAACTGAGTTTGTACAAAAGTATAGAACTGGACAAATTTGGCAAGAACATCAGATTTATTAATAAGTGGAAAAATCCACACAAACCTTGTACAATCATCTATGAATGTAACATAATATCGATAGCCTTCTATAGAGAGGTGGGGAGCAGGTCCCCAGACATCAGAATGCACCTTATGGAAGGGCACAGAAGAATGAGACACTGACTCAGGAAAAGGTAATCTATGCATCTTGCCTTCTAAACAAAAGGAACAGAGAGGACTAGAAGTTACACTAGGTGGCTTTATTTGAGAATTAGAGAGCATCCTGGTCATCACAGGTTGAGAGGGATGACCTAAACGCTGGTGCCAAATGGGAAAAGATGCTGAAGACCCTACTAGAGCAGTGTGAGACAACTGATTCATGGATGAAATTTGTGGTGTCTTGAAGAGAAACAGTCCCTCTTCACTACTCTTTCCTTGATAGAGCACTGCTTTTGTTGCCTTGTCCTGCACAGCAATATCACTCTCATCAAGAGTTATAAAGCAATTATTATCTCGGCATAGCTTTGTAAAAGATAGCAGATTCATGGCTAGACTAGGAACATGGAGGACTTGATTCAATTTTAAAGGATGATTAGCAGGTTTAATGTAGCTAGAACCAATATGAGCCACATTCAAACCTGCTCCATTGCCAATAGTGATCTTGTTGTCTGCAGTATAGGGTTGAGCAAGAGTCAAGTTTCTCAGATCAGAAGTCATGTGATGAGTAGCACCAGAATCACCTATCCATACTTCATTATTAGTTGAGAACCCAGATGCACTAGAAGTTGAAGCTCCATTGCTAGGATGAAAACCACCAGGAAAGTTTGATGTAGAAGTATCATTTGGGACCAAGTATCCCCCATAAGATTGCTGAAAGACACCACCATGACTTCCACTATTCTGTGCAACCAGTGCAGCAAGTGATGCAGGTGGTTCAGAGCCTTGATAAGCAAAATTGGTTCTGTGAGTACAATTCAAAGCAACATGGCCCTTTAATCCACAGATCTGACAAGTAGGAATAGACAAAGATGGATGTCCAGCAGGAACATCAGATCTATAGAAACAGTTAGCAGCAGTATGGCCCTTCTTGGAGCAAATTTGGCATTCAGGAGATGATCCACTGTTATGAATTGAAGGTCTAGTCTGTTGAGTGGCTTGCTGGGGTTTGTAATCAGGATTCTGATAGCAAGTATCAGTAAGATGACCATGTTTGCCACAAATCTGACATTTATGAACTTTGAAGCATGTATCCACAGTGTGACCTCTCTTTCCACACACTTGACACTCAACTCCTGCTCCATTGTGTCTTGCATCCTTTACTTTCCCATCACTCCTGTTGTTCCATGCTCTATTTTCTTTCCCTGCACTCCTTGAGTCATCTCCACGAGCTATCATGGCACTTATGGTAGAGCTGAGTGAAAAACTGCCTTCAATACGTCTTTCTGCAGCAAGCAGTTGAGATCGGAGATCACGAAGTGTGATCTGCGTTTCTCTACCCTCAATAACTGTTCTGACAATGGAGTATTCTTTAGGTAGACCATTTAAGATCACAATGATAATGTCTTCTTCTGGAATATTAACTCCAACAGAAAGAAGTTGATCACGAGCATTCTTTACTTTCTGCAGATATTTCTCAATGGATTCACCACCTTTCCTCATAGTTTGTAATTCAGTTTTAAGCTGCATAATGTTCACTCTTGAAGCAGCAGAGAAGCGTTCTTGAAGAGCAAGCCAAGCCTGCCTAGATGTCTTGCAACCAATGATCACATCGACAATATCCTCATCCAAAGTGGCCATAAGCAAACTCATGAGAGCCATATCTGTTTGCTTCCATGCTTGATAAGCTGCAGTTTCTTCATTAGTAACCTGACCTTCAGTAGTGAGAGCATAACGTGGTGGAGTTATCTCTGTGCCATCATAATAACCAAAGAGTCCATTTCCAGCAAGAGTTGCCTGAAACTGGAAGCTCCATTTTATGAAGTTTCTTTCACCAAGTCGAATAGTAATGACACTCAACAATGAGTGTACGTCAGAGTGAGTAAGTCCAGAGATTCTTTGAGGTGCCATAATCCTGTACACGCTTTCAACAGTTCACTTCTTTTAGTAACACCAAGATCAGCACAATTTGATCAACACAATTTGCTTCAATTATCTTCAAGCAAGTAACACAACTTTAATGCACTAGTATGCTTTAATTAGCACAACGATCTTCTCCGAAATATAACACAGATTCTCTAATTTTTTTTTTTTTTTTGTTCTTCACCCTTGTATACTACTCAACTTTCTTCATACTACCATGATTTTGGTCAGATGTATCATGATTTTGCTCAGATTTTTCTCTGTATCTACCTATCAACACTCTACAAGCAATTTTTTTTCCACTCAATTTCCAACTGCAACATTGCTCCAATTTTACAGATCTCACTACAAACATAGCTCAATCACGACAATTTTTCTCTAAAAAGAAAACGACTTTGCTCCAGAAAGATACTATCTCATATGTTTTTCTCAAGAATATAGCTCAAAACACACAGATCTGAATTATTGAAGAACAAGAACAAGTGCGATTCACCTGAAAAACCAATCGAACACTAGAGAGGTTAAGAATCGAGCTTCGATGTAGCACAGCAGTAGATTCAAGCTTTGAAGACCTGAAAAACCAATCGAACACTAGAGAGGTTAAGAATCGAGCTTCGATGTAGCACAGCAGTAGATCCAAGCTTTGAAGATGCTCAAAGACTCAAATCGCTTCGGTATGCAGCGAGGCACCAAAGAAAGTCGAGGCTTCAAGATCCGAATCGAGAATTGAACTGAAAAATGGATGCGGAAGCATGAATCATAGGTCCTGGATCTATGAGGGCTCTGATACCATGATAACCACAATACCAGTAAATACCTAGAGTTTGTGAAGAAGAGCACGAAATGAAGGAGAAGAGGTTTGAGAGGAAAGTGTGAGCACTCGTGTTTTGATTAATATTTCTTGTTACAAATATAAGCCAGAGATTTGCTATTTATACACCATGTAAAACACACTACCCACAACTAACTAATTAACCTAATCAACTAATTAGTGATTAATTAACTAGCTAATTGATGTAACAGACTTAACAAACAGACTTAATATCTAGAGCCAGCTGGCATGAAGCACGTGTCCACATATCTTCTGAAGCTTCCAGACCTTCTGGACAATTAACAGAACTGTTAACAAGAGTATGACTGTCATGAGTATCATCATATATTCTCTCTTGATCATTAGCTCCATGTTGCATTTGACTATCAATGCTGCAGTTCAAAAATGAAGAACCTGTCATTGTTGGACCAGGTTGAACATGATTGTTTCCCTTAACACTGCTCTCTTTCTCTTCATCATTAGCACCATGCTGCATTTGAATATCAATGCTGCAATCCAATAATGAGGAATCAATCATTTTTGGACCAGGTTGAACATCATTGTTGCCCTTAACACTGCTCTCTTTAACTTCATTAGTGGACTGAATCGTCTGTACTGTTGTAAAGGACTTCTGCAGTACTGAATTGGCTTCATCATCATCCTCAAGATTGATCACGCTGCAAACTTCGTCGTCGTTATCATCATCATCATCATCATCATCAAGAAGATTGATCACGCTGATCACATTGTTGTCAAACTTGGTTGAGCTGAGCCCATCATTCAGGAAAAAGTCAGCGAGTTCCTTTATGTCCAAGCCATAAACAAGTTGGGTGTCATCAAGAACAGGTTCGATGTCATTCTTCCACTCAACGAGAGCTGTTGGGTTTGTAAGGAAGTGTGGTTGAACGAAAGTAGTAGCGATAGAAATAACAACATTATCTTCATCGGATGATGGCAACGGTGCCGAGCTGCTATCATGATCACTACTGATTTCATGAAAAGATGAGAAATCAAACAAGAAGGTCTCAACGAGATGTAATTGGTTTTGATCTTGCACGGTTAGATTGTCATCAAACTCAAGATAACTTGCAGCATGAGTGAGAGCTGAGACTAGTCTCTGTTACTTCAGACATGGAACAAAACTCCTCATGCTCTACTCTTTGAACCTTGTTTTGGGAGTACGGAGGAGTATCATCATGATCAGTCAGCTTCCTCTTTTTGTAACCCACCGCAAGATCAAGGACAGGAGCACAAGCCGCCATATATAGAATCTCTGAAGTCACTGGTTTTCTTGAGAAAGATAAAGAATGACTGATGAAATGCGTCTTCGACTCGGTCTGTTGAAGAGAATCAAAAGTAGAGATCAACCGTGAGAGGAGGAAGTGATGGGTTTGTTGATGAAATCAGTCAAGAAAGAGGTGAAATCTTCTTAGAATCAAGATCGGGAAGTGAAGAAAAATTCAGGGAAAGTAAAGTGAATAGACGAAGAAACTTTTTTGCAAGAAGGTAGAGGAGGTAGGAGTTCCAAACAGAAAGTTTTAGGGCTTTCGAAGATTTCTTGAAAACAAACACACGCAGCTTGCTTAGGGATTTCAAAGAATTAAACTTTTGAGAAACAAAGACGTAAAGTCTCAGATTTTCAGGGATGTCGAAGAACGGGAGAGAAGCAAAGACTCGATCAGGAGAACTTTGGATGTGGTGGAGAGATTGTTGGGGTTTTGACGAGTGAAATTGTTAAGAGCCTTCTATTTCCTATCGGCAGTCTGCGTCTCACAACCTCAGTTTTAACTTTTACTTCTCACAGACGCAATATATAGCGAATGGTTTCCACTTCAAAGTCGTATACTAATTGGGTATGGACTCTTACCTTTGTGGTTTCTTAACTAAAGTGGGTTCTGTTTTCCCTGGGTTACAATACTGAATCCGAGTTCTTATGTTTTGTGATTTTTCTTTTTCTCACACTCAAGTAGCTCTGTTGTTCTCCATTTCTTTTGCCAGTTTTTTCCCGTTGGACTAACGTCATTGTAGACGAATGTCCCTAGCTCATGGAACATACAAATGGCCTTCAGACACGCATACAAGTTTAGCTATTTCTTTGTGGCAAAATGAATATGATAAAATTACTTGCCAAACTAGCTCAATGAATATTAATACTGAGAGCCTCTACAAAGGATTGAAAGCAACCACCGTGTCCGCCCTCTTTTTAACTTATTTTTGTACATCCCGCGGAACTTAATGTCTTATATGTTCCTCATTCTACAAGAACTGAAGGATGTTTCTAGTTAAAAGTACAGGAAGAACTGAAACGTGATACTTGACTATCAAAAGACAAAATCTGGCAGAAGCTATCCCCTAGCTGCCAATGCACACTGATTTTCCAGTTCTTTTGCCAAAACCAACTATAACTGCGCTGTCATTGTACTTGAGAAAGTACGATCCATTCATATAACTTTTCCATCTTCTATTGTTGCCTTCTCCACAACAATAACAATTCCCTCACGGATGTAGAACCCCTCTTCTGGCCTGTCTGCGTCTTGAACGCCCTGCACAGCCAAGATGGATTGTAAGATTGAATGTGACACTATATACTTCATTGAAAACTCTCTCCAGAAAAAGATTTGTTAATAGATAAAAGGAAATGATGAATGCATCCAAGTTAGACCATGGATAGCCATGCTTACATCTTTGTTCATTATTATCACGTCCTTTCCAATCTTTGCATTCTTGTCGATTACACACTTCCTTCAATCATGAATAAATGAAGATAGAATTAGACAACTTAACATTCTAGTTCGAATTAGACAACTTAACATTCTAGTTATTTTATCAGAAATGAAGAACTGTGTCTCAAATCACGAGCATACCTGATCTTTGTATTCCTTCCAATACCAATTGGGACCTTCCCACGTGCAAGCAAAGCTGCAATCTCAGGTTCAGTTTGGTAACTGTCTGCACCCATCATTATGGTATCCTGTAACAAAACGTGGCTGTTCAGTAAACCATGTCACCATAGCATAGAGAAGTATATGAAAAGGTCCGGTCTTCAAAGTATTCATTTTGAAAGTTATGATAATTCACCTTGAGCTCAACACCATAATTTAACCGTGAGCGTTCACCCACTATTGAACGTTGGACAAGACATTCTTGCAAGAAACATCCATGTGAGATTATTGCATCCACAACCTGCAAAATAAACACAAAGCATGAGAACCAACATGCTTGATGAAGCTGCCAATACACCTAAGTACATTAGCATACCCGGCACTTGTCAATCTTGGTTGGTGGTAAGAACCGAGGAGAGGTGAAGAAAGGTGTCTTTGGGTCATAAAACTGAAACTTTGGAAACTGCAATTTTGCAGACATTAATCACATATCAAGGAAACAAAAGGCACTTATAATCTGTTTACACAAATTATTAGTAAGATAATCTTTCAGATTCTAAACCTTTACAGGGATTCATTTCTCCTGTGTGCGGTTTGAATAGACTGGATGCCCAACAAAACCAGAACGGAAATGCATGCTTATTTCATAACAAGCGTAAGTAATATCCAATTTAGCCTTTCTTGGTCTACATGATTCTGTTTTGAACTAGTGGTATATGCATATCAAACTCAAGGAATCAATGAAACCTACCTCTTCAGTGAGGGCCAAGTTAGCATCATAAAAAGACTTTATACGTCCAATGTCCTCCCAGTAGTCTCTGAATATATATGCCTGTAGGAGCAAAAGACAGCATATAATTTCACTTCTTCACTATGATCTCTAATTATAAACAGATGAGTACGCATCTAGAGAACATGAAAAATTTATGAACTATTCATGCAAATAGCTGCAATTCATGTCTAATAGTTTAGACTTCACTCTCCTTTTTCATCAAAAAATTGGGTTAGTCAAGCTCTAATGGTAGAAAAACCCACCTCCTACCAAAATAGGGGGAAACTGAGAATAAGTAAATGAAGACGCTTAAACTGTGGTATTTTTCTTACTTGGACATTGCGCTCTTTCACTGCTGCAGGAATTATTTCAGATCCAAAGTCGTTCGATGTTGGATATCGCGTTTTCAGAAGCTCTAGTAAAATTTCCGTCTTAAATACATACACTCCCATCGATGCAACATATGGGGATTTTAGAGCATCTTGTGGAGACAGTCCAAGAAGTGTTGTATCTGCTTGCTGTATAACATCAACCACGGGTAAAAATTGTAACTAATATAAATGTTCATAAATTCATGTAATCTTGCAAGTCTAACTGCATGGGTAAATGCTTGAAAATAGGAACATCCAAACAAGATGAATATGATAAGAGAATTTCATATGCATAACTTCATGATGCCATTTTCATCCCTGTAATCAGAGTTTTTTTCCAAATCATCAGCCCATTATGCTCGTGACAATGCTACAATTATGCATTCAATAGCAGAATGCAAAATTTATTTTCAAAAGGGCAGAAAAAGTATCAGTGCATGGTACCTCACCAAAAGTGAGAAAAATAAATGGGCTTAGCATAAAATCACTGGTTCTTGCTCACCATTGCTCTTAGATTAGCTCCCCTTGGTTTCTCAGCAAACTGGATGATTCTACCTCTGCTGTCTATCTTCACCAATCCATAATCAGATGCACGGCTGGAAAATGTGGATTGCAGTTTAGAACAATTTGATAGATCTAATTAGGACAGCATAAAAAGGGATTGGGTGGAATGTGAATTAACAAAACCTCTACCCATTTTAGTTCTTGGTGCCAATAGTTAGCTTTAAAAAGTATAGCATGTACGAGAAAACTGCTACAAATGTTTGATGTTCCATTGTCTTGAAATACCAATTGTTAGGACTTAGGACACACCCTCATAAGTGTATGTCAACATCCCAACAAGAAAAACATAACACGAAATAAACACGGGAGATCCTGAGGAACATCCAACTTATGCTGAATATGACATATGGACTCTAATTTCTGAACTGATATTTTGAATTACATCCCAACAGTTTAAACTTTTGGAAGTAGTATAAAAGTTGAAATACATTTTTGTCAACAAATAGAACAAAAAAAAGTTCAAAATTTTTATGAAGATTATCAGTAGCCAAAACACACCTGTCACCCACAGCTGCACATGAAAGTGTGATATCTGCATTGCTATCAACGTGACTCTGTTACATAATAGAGAAAATGTAAGCAAAGTTCAACAACAATCACAACAATAAGAAGTCCTTTAAGAAGCAAAATGGTTACCTGCACAAAGTCCATATAGTCCATTCGATAAAGATGATCACCAGACAAAATCAGTATATTTTCAACATTGCTATTCTTAGCATCCTACAGGAACCAGTGTCATTTAGAAAACAGCTCAAGTGCAAATCAAAAGAACCAAAGATACATTCCTATAATTTATATCTTTTCCCTCCCCTGTTTTATTTAACGCATAACTAGATTGAAAACTTCTTTACCCACCTCAAATACCCATACAAATTGCCTCACAGCATCTGCTGTTCCTTGGAACCAATTCATTCCTGCTTCCCCAGGTGTTTGAGTGGCTGCCAGAACCTGCTCATGAGGTGTTCTTTCAGTCATGAAGAGTCAAGGACTTGAAACATAAAGACTTTTTTTTTTTACTATTATTATTATTATAGCATGAGAAATAATTCATTTAACTAGAAAAGAAGATGAAGCTTCCTTATATCAGAGACTAATTTGTCAGCTCTAAACTTCATAGTTGCATTTAGCCCAAAAAGAAATTTAAAAATAACTTCATAGTTTCTGTAATCATTAAGTGGGAACTAAATAGTTCTTCCTTGTATAACTGGAAACTTCAATCTCAAACAATATAAGCTCACAAAATTACACATGTATTCATTACCTCCACAAATCCATCCCCGAAGTTGATACCATGTCCAAAATAGGTGCGAGCAAGGTGTCGATTGAGAGAAGCGGAATTAAACTGGGTTAGCACGAAAATTTTATTTATGTTGCTGTTGATGCAATTACTCATCGGAATGTCTATAAGCCGGTAGCATCCACCAACCGGAACCTGCGATAGGTATTCAACATAAATTTAAACATTTTGATAAATTAACAAATTTGGAACCAGTACAAGCCCAATATAATAACTATTCTTACTGCGGGTGTTGCTGCTCTGCTGGTAAGAGGAAAGAGCTGAGTCCCTGCCCCTCCTCCTAATATGATCGAAGCAACATTCTTGGGGTCTACTCTTCGTCTGTGGTAAGTCTGGACTTTCAGGGTCTGATCCAACCCAAGATCAACAATAACAGTATTTTAGAAAACAGAGTCACAAAAATATCAAACAAAACTCTAAAATTAATGATTACCATACACAAATGGCAATGATCATAACAATTTCAGAACTCAGGTGATTGATGCAGAGGAAATGGGAATTTAAAGTAATATCAAATGGATCATAGAAACGATTTAACTCACCATAGCCTCCTCAAGGTCCTTCGATGTAAGAACAGAACGAACAACACCAGGTCTTGCCTTGCTGACACTCTTCTCAGTTGTCAAAGGCTTCGACACCCGATTTACCCAAACCCTGTTACTAAAACTCTCTCTGATCCTCTCGCCTAAAAACCCATTAGCCCCACTACAAAGACCACCCTGAGTTGGTTTTCTCAAATGGGTGTTTGGTTTCAAGGTCACACACAAGGAATCCATTTCAAAGTTGTCTCACTGATAGGCTTCAGTAATTAACTACTCAAACATACACACCTGTAAACCCAAATCCCCGTAAAGTGAGAACTGTAATTCAAAGTCACCTGGTAAAGTGTAGATCACACAAAGATATGATCAAGTGACACTTAATCACATGCTCAAAGTCATCAACCGCAGGAAATGTGGTAAAGGGTTTTCGGCAAATTGAGAGACTGTGGATAATGATCCAAGTAACCAGATGCCGAAGAACCAATATTGTTTTCAGAGTGAGAAAACCAATCAGAGTAGATGATCAGAACAAAAATGGTTTTTTTTGAGGTTTTGGAGTTGGAAGTACCGAAATTTTGGGAGCTGAAGTGAAGATTAGAAACGGTTTAGTGAGTCTGTTAGATTATTCAAAAGGGAAGTGGGAAGACGAGTGAAATGCGTGAGTGATCTTGAAAGAAAGTTTCGAGCTTTATTGGCTTGTGAGCCCTTTCACGAGAAAACCAGCAAATCTAGTATTTATAGTTACAATATGTGAGAGAATAAATGGTATAGTATCCATAATGTTGTCATTGTCCTATAGTTAATAAATTAATAAAAGAAAAAATATAATGGACGGTTCACTATGCCCGAGTCCGAGTTTGTACTTTGTAGGCTACTCCTGCATGATTATCAGCCGAACACCTGCCCATTTTAAATGTAAAATAGGCTTTCTAAATTTTATTTCTGCTAATGTATTGTATTATGTTCTCATAATTAATCAATTTGCTACCTTCAGTATTATCTTTTCTAATTTGATACCGTATGTTTTCAAACCATTTCCTCATATCAATTCGTTCATTACTCCATTTAAACATTGATTAATTTTAACAATTTGGGGTAGCAAATGACTAATTTTAAAAATTTAGAAAAGCAAATTGATTAATAATGACTAATTTTAAAAATTTAGATAAGCAAATTGGTTAATTTTGAAAGTCTAGAGTAGCAAAATAGGATAACAAATTGGCTAACATAAAACCTAAGGTAGCAAATAATTGTCTAACCAATTTGCAATCCGAACCCTTCGCCCGACCTACTCTACCGCAACCCGTGTCGCCACGACCTCCCCCCGCTTTGACCCAAACCGCCGCGCCCCACATCGTTAAGATCCAATCCTAAACCACGCCAGTCCAGCGCCTCACCATCTGCATAACCGTCGATTCAGAACCCATGCCGCCAGTCCTGATCAACATGACCAAGCCGTCGGTCTTGATCAGAGGTGTTGCCAGAAAAACACAAGCCGAAAGCCGTCTGGAACTACCTCAAGCGCAACCACCCATGGAGCACCCTCGAAACATATCAGATCGAATACACATCCGACAGTAGACCCCAAGACGTCAACGAGGCCGGAGGTCAGTACTGGTCGAGGTGCCACAAGACGAGTTCGATTACTCAATCAGAAAAGAACCAGTCTTCGGGTTTTAGGGTTTCTTGAGGAAGAGAGAAAACTAATAGCAGGGGGATCTACAACATCCTTGAGTGGAGAACGTTGTTAGATCATTATTTGTAACTCAATCACCTATTATAATGCACACTTTTATGAATATCTAATTTTAATCCGCAGTAAATGTAACAAATATATATATATATATATAATATAGAGATCAAATGCGTACATATTACTATTTTACAACGTAATTAAACTCATGCGTGCATATTACTATTACTATGAAACTTTTTTTCTGAACCCCTCTTTCGAATTGGTCGTGATACCCCAAAACCTTCTTAGATCCAATGACTAATCCGTTGGGAGCTCAGATAGCCAACAGGACATTACATTCCCTCCTCTCGACACCCTTATAATTAAATTATTAGTACAGCCATGTTTATAGTGAAATTATTGGTACTACAGACACTTCTATTTCTATGAAACTGTCTCAAACCTGCCATGTGGGAGAGAAAATACATAGAATATTTCAGTTCATGAGCCCACTTTCTGTACTTGATGGTTCTGTATATGGTACATGCAATCCTCCAAATAAAATTTGATAGATGTAGAGACGGCTCGACCCATCCCTAAAAATCCAAACAAGATGCTTCATCAGTTCATCTTACCAAAATGGGGAAGTAATGAAGGGACCTTTGGAGCTGGAATGTATACGTTCCAACGTTTAAGCAACACATGCCACATGCATGTTTCATGAGTTGCCCATACACACAGGACCAACGATCTCGTATGAATTACTGCATGTCAATATTCCAGATTTCCTGTGTAATAATCCCCAGCAAATTCATGAGCCAAAAGCCAAAACTCTCACGTGGACGCCTTGGAAATTTAAGAGATATGTTGAGAACCGATGACAATATCCGGTGGGTGCATCCAAGAGACAATTTTAACAACAGAGAATCATCTTTTTTAATTATATAGTTGTTTATTTTTATGTATATATAAACGAAGAAAATGTTCAATGAGGTGGCACCTCTTACACCATCTCAGAATTGGCCTTGAATATAAATCTAATTGATTGACGAATTTAAATTAACTTTGTATTTATTCGATTCAGACTCTATCATGACGAATAATTGTACTATCAATGTAGAGATATTTATTTTGTTTTTATTTTTAATAAATAACGATAATTTATTAGTTGAGAAATGACACATTAAAAAGCACAATTATAATGTAACTATAACGTAAAGAGAGAAAAATCAATGAATTATAGGTTGCGTGAGATACTAGCATTACTTTGCATAATTGTTATCTCTTGTCAGTCTTGTGTGATATTTTGCAGGTAGCTAGGTCAATTGTTGGTGGGGGGCGCCAAGAGCCAATATTCCGAACAAGTAGATCGATGTGATCAATCACGGAGGAGTTGCATGCGGTCACCTGCTTGTGTTCAACTGTTTTTGGACGCACACCTACCTAACCCCATGGTCCATGGACGGTTCTTATTGCATGCATGCATAATGCCACAGAAGCCCTACTCAGATTGGAGCGTGTGGCCCTTATCTGTCTAGATAGGGTTTTGTGGTTGGTGGACCCCTCCACTGGTCGGACCTCTGCGTGTGTGTGTCACGGACGGTCAGTCTGTTCCGAAGCCTCACCGAGGAGGTGGAGCTAGCTGTCAACTTCTGGACCTGTATAAAGGGGAACGTCTTCCATGCTCGGAGCTTGTCATGCTCGAGTTTTATGGGTCCGGCCACGTGACATTCACGTGACTCTTTATTAAAACTAAATGTCGATGGGAAAGGCTCTACCTGTTCCCGGTTTTTGTTTTCAATTGAGTTTTACCCAATCATGGGTGAATTGAGTTTTATCTGGTGAATTGAGTTAGATCGAGTTTACAACTCATTCTCTCTGTTTCTTCAAAACTCTTCTTCAGTTTCAACTCAAAGACTTTTTGCCAGGATTTGATCGACTAAATCATTCGGATCTTGAATTTCCTCACGAAATTGAATTCTAATAATTGGCCTGCAAATTGAATCTGGAACAACCAGAATTAGAGAACTAGACGCGAAATTGGTGCAATTTTTATCCTAACCATGAATTTTGTTGGAAAGGATTTTCGAATTGGGAAGAACGCGTGTTGGGCTTCTTCATCAATTGCACTCAATACCGAAATTCTCATGAATTCTGTTCAAATTCTGCAATACCCAGATTCGTCCTTACCTTGTCACCAAAAAGTCAAGGAAAAATTGGAGGTGAGAGCAGTTCTGTTCTTTTCCCTATTCAAAACGAAAAAAGATTGGACTTTGTTATACTTTGCAGCAAGAGGAGCGAAGACCGGGGAACTTGCAGTTGCAGAGAAAGAGATTTTTCAGTTTCTGAAACGGAGAAAAGAGAGAAAACCAGTAAGACAATGATTATATTTTTAAATAAACGCAAAGTGCATCACTAGTGCAAGTGCAATAGCGGTGCAGCCACATTATAGTTATAGGTGGGCTGTACTGGTTTGAGCCACGTACCTGCCTTTTATTTTCTTTCTTTTTGTTTTGTCGAAAGCAACTTCTTTTTTTTTTTGTTGGACTGCAATACTGCAATTTTTTGTTTTTTTTTTATTGCAAGACTGCAATTTATTTATAATAAATTTTCAGAAAAAAAAAATTTTTAAAATGCAATGTTCAGGTTCGTACTTAAATTTTATTTATAATGAACACTAAATTTGTAATTTTCTTATGGTAAGAAAAAATAAATATGCATATTAATTACAATAGTGGAGATGGACTTTTTGGATAAAAGAAAAGTATGTATGAAAAATCTTATGTTATTTAATAATTTCATAAGAACAGCGAAATCGTGACGAATTATTTTACATGGAAAGATAGAGTTTGATTAGACAAGTATGCGTGAGTGCACCACTCTCCCACAAGGTTTGTGAGTAAGAAAATTAATTCCGTTTGTCGCGCTATAAGCTAAAAATACAAAGGTAGTCTCGAATTTATCGATTCCAATTTCGATTATATGTATCGCACTGAATTCTTATATGCATACTAATGTGATCTAACTTGTTTATTAGTTATATATAAAAATATACATTCCATAACCAACAAAAGTGAGGAAATATAATTTATTAAATTTGACCGTTGGATGTCACCATGACAACAAGAAACGGTCAGGGTTAAAATTTCAACTATTTTCGTCGTCATTTGGGTCTCGATCTAATTGGTCAACCCTAAACCCTAAAACTAATATGCACATAACTACTCATTCGTCACTTCTATTTTTTTGTTGTCAACTCTCACACTCTCGTAGGTATGTGCTATATCAACTAACATAAATATTTTAGGAATTTTATTTTCTAGTGGTTCGATTCCCCTTAGGGAAGTACAAGCATATAAAGGGTTGATCGCTTTATTCAACGTCGAAATGATGGCTAATCGGTTGATTTTTTTACACAATACCTATTAATATGATATAGACACATGGGTAGTCTCACATTTGTAGATTTTTAATTTTGATTATGTGGATCGCACAAAATCTTTACATACCTACTAATGTGGTCTAACTTGTTTATTAGGTATGAGGAAAAATATACCTTCCACAACCAACAAGGCATAGGAAATAGAATTTATCAAATTCGACCGTTCGATGTCATCAGGATAACAAGAAATGGTTATGGTCAAAATTTCAAGTATTTTCATCTTCATTTGGGTCTCGATCAACGTGGTCAACCTTTAACCCTAAAACTAATTTGCACATAATCACTCATTCACAACTTCTATTTTCGAGCTGTCAACTCTCACACTCTCGTGGATATGTGCTATATCAACTAATATAAAAATGTATGGAATTTTATTTTCTCGTGGTTCCACTCCCCTTAGGGAAGTACAAGCGTATAAAGAGTTGACTTTGTTATTCGACGTCGAAATGATGGCAAATCGGGTTGATTCTTTTACACAATACCTATTAATATGATATAAACATATGGGTAGTCTCAAACTTGTAGATTTTCAATTTTGATTATATGGATCGTACAAAATCCTTGCATATATGTTAATGTGGTCTAACTTGTTTATTAGTTATGAGGAAAAATATACATTCCACAACCAACAAGGTAGAAGAAATAGAATTTATCAAATTCGACAGTTGGATGTCATCATGACAACAAGAAATAGTTAGGGTCAAAATTTCAACTATTTTCATCGTCATTTGGGTCTCAATCCATGTGGTCAACCCTTAACTCTAAAACTAATTTGCACGTAACCACTCATTCGCAACTTCTATTTTCGAGCTGTCAACTCTCACACTCTCGTAGATATGTGATGTATCAATTAATATAAAAATTTCAGAAATTTTATTTTTTCGTGGTTCTGCTCCCCTTAAGGAAGGATAAGTGTATAAAGAGTTGACGTCAAAATGATGGTAGATCGAGTTGATTCTTTTACACAATACCTATTAATATGATATAAACACATGGGTAGTCTCAAATTTGTAGATTTTTAATTTTGATTATATGGATCGCACAAAATCCGTTCATGCCTACTAATGTGGCCTAATTTGTTTATTAGTTATGAGAAAAAATATACATTCCATAACCAACAAAGTAAAGGAAATAGAACTTATCAAATTCGACCGTTGGATGTCATAATGACAATAAGAAATGGTTAGGGTCAAAATTTCAACTATTTTCATCATCAGTTGGATCTCGATCCACGTGGTCAACCCTTAATCCTAAAACTAATTTGCACATAACCACTCATTCACAACTTCTATTTTCGAGCTGTCAACTCTCACACTCTCATGAATATGTGCTATATCAACTAACATGAAAATTTCAGGAATTTTATTTTCTCGTGATTCTACTCCCCTTAGGGAAGTACAAGTATATAAAGGGTTGACCTCTTCATTCAACATTGAAATGATGGCAAATCGGGTCGATTTTTTTACACAATACCTATTAATATGATATAAACACATGGGTAGTCTCTAATTTGTAGATTTTTAATTTTGATTATATGGATCGCATAAAATCCTTACATGCCTACTAATGTGGTCTATCTTGTTTATTAGTTATGAGGAAAAATATACATTCAATAACCAACAAGGTGGATGGAATAGAATTTATCAAATTCGACCGTTGGATGTCATCATGACAATAAGAAATGGTTAGGGTAAAAATTTTAACTATTTTCATCGTCATTTGGGTCTCGATCTATGTGGTCAACCCTTAACCCTAAAACTACTTTGCACATAACCACTCATTCACAACTTCTATTTTTGAGCTGTCAACTCTCACACTCTCGTGAATATGTGCTATATCAACTAGCATAAAAATTTCAGGAATTTTATTTTATCGTGATTCCGCTCCCCTTAGGGAAGTACAAGCATATAAAGGGTTGACCTCTTCATTCGACATCGAAATGATGGTAAATCGGGTTGATTTTTTTTTTTACACAATACCTATTAATATGATATAAACGCATCGGTAGTTTCAAATTTATCGATTTTCAATTTTGATTATATGGATCACACAAAATCCTTATATGTCTAAAACAAATTAAACAACATTAGTTGAGGCATGTAAGGGGCTTAAATGGTTATTGCAGTTGACTACATGGACCGAGGTTGAAAGTAGTCCAAGGTTAAAACGAAGTTGAAAGTAGTTCAATTTTTCACCATAGGCGTAAAATATTTCAATCATTACATCTAGTGGTCGATATACTTTTTTCCTAAACGATATGATTTTTTGGAGATATAAATACCTTTGAGCAATAAATTTAATAAATAACACTAGTAGACATATCAAGTTTTATGCAATTGGAGAAATAAAAAATGGACTTTAGTGGTTTTACACTTTACTTATGTATTTAGTGCATAGTGATAGGTCCATGCGAATAAATTTATTTTGTTTGTCGTCATATTAACCTCGATTAATGCGATCCACTATTATTTATTGACAATTTACTTGAATATCATTTTTGCTACAACGAACTCTTTCAAAAATCCGATGTTCGTGCCATCCACGACCACAAGCTCCATTTATCCATTTAAAATTTTAGATATAGACTCGGGATTCATCTCGATTTCATTGCTTTTTAATCTTTAAAAATTTTAATTAACAAATATAGAGACATAATTTTTTTTTTTCGTCGGATCATATTCTCTCACAACTGAATCCTGACCGTCCAATACGACCAATACTTTTTTTTTTCTTTTTCTAATTTCTCTCTCTTCCGCTTTAAATGCTGCCGTCCCTCTTTTCTGTCCCTCTTCTTTTCCTCTCCCCCCCCCCCCCCCCCCTCCTGCAACTTGCCCAACGCCAGATGTTCCTTTGCCAGTCTGTTCATGCTCAGAACTTATTGCTGTGAGCTATGGAAGTGGGGCGAGTAATATGTCGCCAAAGAATCAAGAAGGATTCAAATATGATTCTCTAGTATGAGAGAGATTTTTATGGATCATGAATTTAACCTTTGGTGGAAGAGAATCATTAAAGACCAGGATCAAGAACAATGAAGTTGAATAGCTTTTGATTTAGGAGAGTGGGGTTGAATTTTTTTTAAGCAGAAGATGAAGAAATTGAATTGAATTTCTATTTCCAAGGGATCTGCTTCATGGTTACAATAGAGAAGAAACCATGATTCTCAAATTGATTAACTACAGAAGCAAATGGAAGAAGAAGATGAGATTGCGGATGGAGGAAAAGATGAGGGAAAGAAAAAACAACAAAACAACGGCAACGTTTTTTTTTTTTAATGTAAAAGATAATTAAAAGTGAAAGTTATTTGTTTCTTATACAGTAACTTTTTTAATGATATAAAATAGTTAGCAGGTCAGCCGGTTGACATCCTCAACCATTAGATTAAAGAGTACATATCCGACGGTTCATAACATGTTGACGTGCCCAAGCATGGTATGCTCGGAGCAGGGAAGAATTTTCATGTATAAAGAGAAGAAAAGAGACGGTAGAGTACTGGTGGAGTGCTCATCCCGATACTTGAGGGGAATGAAGGATCCAAAACATTTTGCAATTTTCCATTGGCGTTCATTCACGAGATGAGATGAGAATCATGAGATGGTGTTTATGAAAGGGAATGTATGACGTTCTCTTGTGTTCTGTTCTGCACGATCGAAGATATGTTCTAGTACTCTCAATAAACTATCACAAGTACAGCTACAAATTCCATAAATTTAATAACTATCTTTTTCGGCAAAAATTTGTCACAAATTTATTTAAGTGTAAAACCATATGCTCAAATTTAATTACAACTTACTGTGAAGAGGGGCATAAGTAGGGTTTCTTTCTAGAACACACCACATGTGCGGCTCTTTTGGTTTTTTATGCGTGCTTCACCTATTTCTTGTTTGGCGGCGCCCTCTTCGAGGTTGGCTTTGGTCTCATCGCGGTGAGGTGAGTGTGGCCGGGCAGGGAGTAAGCGATTTCACTCGTCTGATGAGGCTTCTAGGTTGGACATATGCTAATATTCAAATCAATTATTATTTAATTAATTCATTTTTATTTATTTTATAGAAATAAGCAGTCACAGAAATCGAAAAAAAAAACGTAAAAATAAAGCAATTTAGAGTTTCCAACAAAAAAACAAAATAACCGACACGGGTCAACCGCAGTCAAAGCTATCAAGTGAGCGAGATCAATTGCGTCTGATAATATCTGTGAAAATGCATGGAGAAGAGTGAAAAAAAATTTTTTTAGCAAAAACGAATGCATGTTTATTAATTAGGTTAATTAATTAAATAATTAATTAACTTGATTAATCAAGGAATGGTGCAGCACGTGCACCTTGCTTTTCATTCTCTTTCTCTCATATTATACATAGCACGTGCAGCCTCCAGCCTTTAACCCATTAGCCACTTGACATGTGGCCATCACTGAATTAACCACCAAAGCTTATCTCTCACGAACGAACACAACGGACCGGATATATATATATATATATATATATATATATATATAGACACACACACATACATACATATAATCTTGTTCAGGTACGGTTATCTGCACCTAAGCAAAAACGTACGGATTTTGTGTTTTTCTTCACTTTTCGATCACACATTCACATCTTAACCGTTCAGTTTTTAGGTCCTAATGTATAGATCACCTCTGCAAAATTTCAGTCAATTTGGTGATCGTTAAAGCATCCAAAACCGCAATTTACACGAACGAATCGAATCTGTCGAACCGGAACCGCTCTTGGCCAAATTGGCTGAAATTTTGCAGAGGTGATCTATACATTATGACCTAAAAACTGACCGGTTAAGATGTGAAAATGTGATCGGAAAGTGGGTCAAAACCGGAAATCCGTACGGATCCAAAAACTGCGGACGTCCGCAGTGGATAACCGCTGTACAATATATATATATATATATATATATATATATATATATATATATTGCCTTTCTTGGTGCGGACCTCCGTTCCTAAGCTGAGGAACGGATTTCCAGTTTTGACCAATTTTTCGATCACATTTCACATCTTAACCATTCAGCTTTTAGGTATATATGAGTAGATCATTCTGTAAATTTTCAGCCAAATTGATGATCATTAACGCATCTAAAACTGTAATTTACCATTATAAACACAAAAGGTTCATATTCTACAGATTCGGTTTGTTCGTGTAAATTGTAGTTTTGAATGCCTTTACGATCATCAATTTGACTGAAAATTTACAGAAGTAATGCATACATTAGGACCTAAAAATTGAACAGTTAAGATGTGAAAATATGATTGAAAAGTGGGTCATGTTGGTATATATACCTTCTGAGCTCAAGTATTGGAAGCTTTAGGCTCATATTACCAATACACAAGCATGACAAGCTCCCAGTTGAGGGTCCTGATACCCCTCGGGGCAATATCGGGACCTCAAACATTCCACACAGAAAGAAACGGAACCATGCTCCGACAAATCTCCTACATTAGGATCATCTCCAGCAACCCCAAAGAGGTAACTGCTAACTATCGCTTTCCATTATCATTATCGTTTAACGTAATTGACTTAGGCATCGGAGCGTTGAAGGCTGGCACACCTGGTCTTCCCTCTGACCTATGTCTATTTTGTAGATAATCGAGACCGATAACGATAGTGGCAGACTGATATTCTCTGTGTTCAGCTGGATCAGACCTCTCTCGATACAACTGAAACATTTGGCGCCAGAAGGACTCACACCGTTCCTTGTTGGCAGGGCAACGCAGAGCCAATGGCTGCCAGCACTCTAGATACTGGCGACGACGGTCCACCCCCGGAGACCGTGACACGAGAGGTCCAACGCACATTCGAATTCCAGAGCCCTCCAACCGAGACACGCCCTATCATGACAATCGATCCAACAAAGGCAATCGAAATCGCCATGCGCGACCTAATGGAGACGCTAGCACAGGCCAAGGCCTAGAGGGCAGCAGCTACAGCGGCTCACCGAGAGGTTGAGAACATCACCAACCAAAAACGCATCTTGCGGGAAGCGCTTCAGCGACGAGTCTCACACAATGATGCGACAGATCGGGCCCACCAGCAAGAAACTCCGATGCCGACCATTTATGGTGTCCCGACACCCAGAGCGGTCCTCATTGCGGACCCAGGTACTGGCCTCGTTAGCATTCTCGCACACCCAAGATGTATATCGGGAAACCCTACTGGTCCCACGCTTGGCGGTACTATTACCAGACCTCAGATGATCTACTTGAACTCCCCCTCTTCCCGAGATAACTTGGCGTGGCGCCAACACCCCAGCTAGTGCCCGATACCCTGGGGACACCGAGCACAAGCGTAGCCGCCAACATACCTCCACCTGACCCCAACACTCGATTGCTACTACAGATGAACGAGACTATCACTTCCCTGGAGGCACGGATCGAGAATACTGAAAGTAGAACAGGTTGGCAACAGGTCACGGTAGGGTTCCAAAGTAAGATGGGCCCATTTACTCCTCGGATACAAGCCGAGAAATGCCCATAAGAGGCTAAGCCCTTCAAAATCGAGAAGTACAACTGCACCAGAGATCCATACCCCCATTTGGAAGTTTTCCAATTCCTCATACACGGATGCAATGGCGTGCCATGCATTCGAGGAAACACTCACAGACGAGGCCTTGCGCTGGTTCCTCAACCTTCCTGCAAACTTAATCGATAGCTTCCAAGAACTCGGAGACAAGGTCCTTCACCGATTCATTCTTTGCGGCAGCACCTATCGCACCACCTCCTACTTATTCAGACTCAAGCAGCGACTAAACGAGCGATTACTAGACTTCGTTCACCGTTGGCAGAAGCAGGCCACACAATGTCATTCCCTTCACCCAACCCTCGCGACATCAGCATTCAAGCAAGCACTGCAACCCGGGTACTTTCAACTGCAATTCAACACCAATCCTCCCGCGACATACGACGACCTTCTTGACGTTGCCACTGCCTTTGCACAGGCCGAGTTTGACACCTTTGGCCGTGACACCACCACAAATGCCCACTCGAAAAACGTACCACAAGTAAACAACCCCATTAGGACGGACGATAGCAGAAGCAGGGACAACAGCAAAGACAAGACGACCCAACCCGATAGAGCCCCACACGAGCAGCAAGGGTACAATGATAGAAGGGATAAGCAATATGGGAAAAGCCCCGAGAAGCCCAATGTGATAACCGTAATTTTCATTTTCATTTCGTGAAATTGTGTGGATTGAATAAAAGTGCATTTGCACAAATTGTTTTAACAAAAAGCTCGAAATGTTCGATTCATGAAATCGACTATTTATGTGTACGGAATTTGGGAAAACGTCCTTCATGAAAGTTTTAGAGCACGTCGATACGAGTCCGTGCATATGCGGAACACAAAAATCAGATTTTTTATGAATTAGTTATGACATTTACAAGAGTTTTCCATTCGAGTATATAAAGAAAAAAACCCTAGCATTTTTGGAAACTTACCATTTTAGTCCGATCTTTTTTTTTATTTTTTTTTATTGCGAAGCTACTGTTCATCCCCTCTCTTTCTCTTGGCCGATTAACTACGATAATGATAAATATGTCGGACGCCATAACCAGGTTAGGTGACAGGCTACGATTCAGTTAGAGTTCTAGTCTGTCAGTCACCATATTTTTATAAATACGATTTCAGAGTTTTGAGAAGAAAGATATGAGTTTAGATTCCGTGTTGATTTGATGATTTGGCGATTCATTATTGAGATTGTGGTTTTTTTGTGGATGTTGGAATTGTTAGGTGTTGACTTAGGTGAAAAAATAATATTACTTAATTAAACAACCGTTTATTCTTATTTACTCACACGAGTTTTCAGAAAGTTTACATGGTTTTGTGTTGTTGCAATCTCCGTACACTATTCAAATTGTGTAGCGGATATTCTTGCAGGTCAGGATAATCAGGGCAGAGACCGTGCTATTTAGGAGTTGCAGCATTTATTTGATTTCATTTATGTTGTGAGGTTTGTTATGCTCATTTAGAGCTTTACAATTTTATTCGTGAGTTTGAGTTGTAATAATTAACCGAGACTAAATTCGGGATTTGAAATTCAATTAGTGTGGTGTGGTTATTAAGAAAAAATTTTAGGATGATTATTGTTGAGTTATAGTAATTCATGTTTCGGATTTTGAATTATTATTCAAAAATTCGGGGCGTGACACCCAAGCTCAACTCCTCTAGCAGTCGATATCGTGAGGCGCCATACAACGACATGTGACACAGAGGTAACCAACGACATGAAGCGCCTCGATACGAGATCTACACCACCCTAACCGCCTCTTACAAAGAAATCTGGAACAGTCACAAAGACATCATCCCACGCCCACCATGGCGAAAGCCTGGCCAGGCCAAACCGCGCGACAATGGCAAGTACTACACGTACCATGAAGAACCAGGCCACCCCACTAATATATGCTGGGCAATGAAAAACGCCATCGAGCACCTCATCCAAGGTGGCCAACTTTCACAGTATCGCACCCCGACAATAGGGGCAAACTCCATTCAAGTCTACGGACAAATCCTAACGATACACGGGGGTGCACCACGGGTACCCGAGACTTACCAAGCACAGAAGCGCCAATGGCCCCGAGGCTAGGACGTGCTAAGGCATAGCCACGGCTGCCACACCCCACAGGTCGAGTGGGACTCAATCACTTTCAATCGTAACGAGGACGCCATCAAGCAGCACCATAACGACCCATTCCTAATTACCATGGTCATCGATCACTATCGATGCCACCGGGTCTAGGTTGATAGCGACAACGCAGTCAGAGTCATGTTCGGCAGTTGCTACAAAGTCCTGAAGTACGACAAAAAGAAACTCACCCTAGAACATGAACCATTGATCAGCTTTATGGGAGAGATCACACAGCCCCTGAGATCCGATAACTTGCGAATCACACTTGGGGGAGTCAACATTATCGCCACCAAGACAACACACTTCATCGTTGTCGATTGTCCTTCCTTTTGCAACGACATTTTAGGGCGAGACGCCATCTAGGGACTCCAATGTTTCATCGCAGGATACATGCTCATGATGAAAATACCCACACAAGAAGGCATCCTCACCTCCGAGCTAATCAGGAGTTAGCGAGACAATGCAAATCTTTGAGTGTCGCGAGGGGGCACGGAAGGCGAGAGGTGCTCTTAACCTCAGACTCGCCTTCCCTTTCCGACAAGCCTTACCATCCAAGGGAAGATCTCCAGACTCTGGATGAACACGATACTCGCAGTAAAAAGAAGGAAGACAAGTGCAAGCTCAAACACCCGAGACCAGATGCCTTGGAAGAGCTACTATCGATTCCCATATCCGATACCCACCCAGACCGCAAAGTCAAGATCGGCTCCAAGGCAGACCCATCGTTCCAAGCAGAACTAATCGCCATCCTTAAGAGCAGGCAGAAGGTGTTTGCCTGACCCTACGTCGATATGCCAGGGATATCGCCAGAGCTACGAACCCACAAGCTCACCATCTCTCCAGATGTCTCCTCGATTAGGCAAAAACGGCCCACCTTCACAGAAGAAAAATACAAGGCTATCTAGGCCGAAGTCAAGAAACTCCAGGATATCTGTTTCTTCAAAGAAATATCTTACCCGACATGGCTTTCCAATGTCGTGATGGTAAAGAAGCCGATTACACCAAATGGCGTATATGCGTCGATTACACCAATTTAAACAAGGCTTGCCCGAAGGACAGTTTCCCCTGCCAAGGATCGATCAACTAGTTGACTCCACCGCCAGCCACAAGCTCCTTAACTTCATGGATGCCTTCTCAGGTTACAACCAAATCACCATGGAACCCTCTGATCATGAGCACATTTCCTTCACTACCGATAAGGGCTTGTACTGTTATAAGGTAATGCCATTCGCTCTCAAGAAACACAAGGGCCACGTACCAAAGACTAGTCAACGCCATGTTTGCAGACCATATCGGCAAGATAGTAGAAGTCTATGTGGACGACATGCTCGTCAAAAGTGTCACCATCAAGGATCACATCAAAAACCTGGGGATCGTCTTCGTCATTTTGCTTCAATATAGCATGCAACTCAACCTTGACAAATGCGTGTTCAGAGTACTCGGTGGAAAATTCCTAGGTTTTATCATCAACGAGAGAGGCATCAAAGCGAACCCTGAGAAAGTATAGGCCATCCTCGACATGGCACCACCAAAGACAAGGAATGAAGTCCAATCACTCACTGGGAAGGTTGTCGCCCTCGCCCATTTCATATCGCGCTTAACCAATAAATGCACCACCTTCTTCAGGCTCCTCAAGACTCACCGCACCGAGAATATCAATTGGGGACCCGGGCACAATAAAGCTTTTCAGGGCCTCCGCGACTACCTGGCTTCAGTACCTACCCTTTCCAAGCCCATCCCGAGAGAGATTCTTTACATCTACCTTGCGGTGTCAACTACTGCAATCAGCGCGGCCCTAGTAAGGTGCGAGAACAACGAGGAGTTGCCAGTTTATTACACTGATAAAGGTTTCAATGATGCGGAGTCAAGGTATTTCGATATCGAAAAGTTTGCCCTCGCACTCTTCACAGCCACTCGACGATTGCGACAATACTTCCAAGCGCACACCATACATGTCTTGACCAACCAACGCTGAAGTAGGTCCTCTAGAAGCTGGAATCCACGGGCAGGTTGGTCAAATGGTCTATCGAGATCGGCGAGTTCGGCATCCACTACACACCGCACACAGCCATCAAAGGGCAGACAGCCTCAAATTTTATTGCAGAATTCATACTTCGCAAAGACCAAACACCTTCGGAAGAGGCCACATCGGAACCAAAAGACAACCTAAGTTGGAAGCTCCATGTCGATGGGTCTTCCAATAGTAAACTCAGTGGGGCTGGCGTGGTCCTGACAGATCCAGAGGGCAACACATAGGAATATGCGCTACAATTCAAATTCAAGGCCTCAAACAACATGGCAGAATACGAGGCACTGATCGCTGGCCTCCACTTGGCCAAAGAACTCGGTGTCACACACCTCGCAGTCTTTAATGACTCCTAGCTTGTAGTAAACCAGGTCAACAATGATTACCATGCTAAAGAACCGTATCTATCCCACCACCAATCAATCGCCAAGACTTTACTCCAGTGATGCCTCAACAGTTATACAATCACCCTTATCCCCAAAGCACAAAACAGCAAAGCAAACGCTATCGCTCGACTGGCAACATCGCCCCCAAATACCGAGATAGGCAGTCTAAAGCTAGAAATCTTGGATAAACTGAGTAGTGACAAGCCCTTCTCAGAGATATTGCTCACGGAAAGCGACCGTCCACCTTCATGGATGGACCCATTCATTGACTACCTCTGTAATAATCCGAACCTTAGTATCACTGTAGAGCACTCTAAGATACCTTAAACTTAGAAATAATCCAAGTATCCTCTAAGCATTTTCCCGTTTAGAAACCGATGACACCACATGCTATACTTACAAGTTATATTAGAGTTCTAGTGAACTTATTAAAATACCTTAGTTCATATTTTTTTGTGTATACTCAATATTTGTTATTGAGCTCAATATTCTCATCTACATTATTTGTATGATGCATGTCATTTTAGTACTAGTTTTTGTTAACACATATTTTGAACCTTAAGAAAGCATATCAATCTTCGTATTAGTTTGAGTAGATGTGTATCTATATATATATATATATATGTATACACAATTCAAATGCAATACATCTAGAAGAGCTAATATGATTTTTTTCTTTCTAACAACCATAGCATTAAAGGAAATTTCCTTGCAAATGCTTTTAGCCTAACTATGTAGACTTTCACCTCACTTTTATCTTAGAAGTCAAGTAAGACTTGATTTTTAATGCATTTTTCTAGCCTATTTAAACATGGATCTGAATCCATTTTCTTCCTTCAAGCCTTAAGATCAAGTGAAAAACTGATTTGGAAGCCTAGTTGTAGAGAAAACCCAACCTAAGCTTCTCACACATATCCTTCATCTTTTTTCTCTTAAGAAGTTCCCTTGTTCGAAGAGCTTGAATCCAAGATCAAAATCTTCACTTCACTCTTGAGTTTCTTAAGTAAGTATATGATTACATTCCTATATTCTTTTGCCTTTAAGATTTACAAAGTGTATAACCGAAGATAAAATGGAAAAGAATCTGTTTTGCTGCAGCCATATATTTTCGTGTTTAATAAAAGTTAATCTTGACAAAACTAATTATATTTTCAGTTTCTTCATGAAAAATCCTTTAGTTTAGGCTTTTGAATCACTACAAAAGGTTAAGAAATGAAGACGTTATGGCTAATCGAAGTTTTCATTTAGTAAATTCGCTGAAAATCTCATACAGCAATCACAACTTCAAAAATTCATATCTCTCTCATTTCTTATCCATTTTCTACAAACTTTATATCAATTTGAAGCTGAGGACCTATACTTTTATTCTAAAAAGTTTGAGAAGTAATGGTGAAATATGCAGTATGTAAAGACTTAGACATCAAAGGTTACTAATAAGAAAATCAGTTTCTGTGCTGTTCTGGTATTTTACCATTTTTGGACTATATCACTCTAATCTAGACTACATGACTTATTCCATTAAATTCCTTGTGAAAAATCCTATGACATGGTGTCTTCATTGACTATTTTTGGACACAAATTGAACAAGTTATGACAATGGAAAATTGACGGTTCTTCATTTTGATTGACGAATGGACACTTCGGACTAAGATTTCTAATACTATGAACAGAGGACTACTAACTCTTGACTACTAACTAATATTCTTTTACTACTTCTAATTTACAGTACTTTTATATTATTGCACATTTACTTCCAAGTTTATTTATATATATACATATGTATGTAACTATGTATATATTAAATTGTCATACTATTTCAATTATATTTACTTATGTAAGCTTGTTTATATGCTTTGTTGCTATTTATGTTGTTGTTTTATTCACTACTAAAAGCTTACTATACTATTGACGTGATTATATTTGGAGAAGTGGAGTCGGGTGATTAGTACTATCTCGTGCTTAAGTGAATTACTGGTAAAAGTGTTTTGTGATAGGAGAAGTTAGTCTGGGCTCTAGTCCCTACAGATAGTGCACTATTATACTCATAGGAAGGAAGTGCCGACCTTGAGTATACATACTTTGGTAGTGTCCTTAGTATGCTGCGGCTTACCCGTGCTTTGGTATTATGGACCCTAGCATGTGGACTTATGAATTGTTACCAGTTAATCTGAAATATTCACTAAGAAGAGAAGTATACATATATTATTTTGATTAAATATTTGTTTGCAACATATTACTAATATGTTACAGTGTTAAGTGGAAAGAGATTTGAACATATATGGTTTTGAGGTTATATCTGTTGATTCGATAAAGAAATGTGACTATGTGATTTACTATCAATCTCATAAACATTCATGCAAATGAATACATTTGAATACATGTGTGTCTCTTGTGTGTATATAAGTACATATTTAAGACTTTCTACGAACATATAAATGGTTCTCGGTACATTTTTACTTGGTTGTTCATATTTGATTTCTTATTAGACACATTAATATAAGAATGTAAGGTGTACTTACTGGGTCTGTGTTACTCATGATGCTACACCTTCATGTTTTCAGGTAACGAGTAGATGCATGGGGAAAAAGGGATGAACCTACTAAATAAAAGAAAGTTTTATTTTCCTATTTCAAGAGAATAAGTGTAATGTATTTTGCTAAACTTTGGTATTGTACAAATAATGATTTCGTTTTCTAATAATAGTACTATTCAGATACATCTATATATAGTCTATTACTTTCTTTCAATTTATTCAAAAAGGAAGTTTTGTTTATTTTGGCTCACATCACAAATTCGGGTACCATATTTCAGTATAATATTGGTCTCGAGTTTGGGGGTGTGACAACCTCTCCAAAGGCATCGAGTCGACAGATAAAGCAATCGCCACTAGGCTCCGCCGACGGGTAACACTTTACACAATCCGAGATGCAAAACTGTATAGGAAAGGTAGATCCTTCCCCCTGTTAAAATTCATCTCCCTCGAAGAGAGGCAGTGAGTTCTGCTTTCACTGTATAGCGGAGTGTATGGCAACCACGCAGGCGCGAGAATCCTAGCATTCAAGGCATTACACACCAGATATTACTGGCCCACGATCGAACACGATGTGAAGCGTCTCACTAGCGCCTGCCTCAAATGCCATCAATTCGCCAACTCAGCCTTCGCACCATCGGTACCACTTTCAATCTTCATCTCCCCTTGGAAGTACTGCCAGTGGGGACTTGATTTCATTGGTTCAGGCCTATGGGCAGAGAAGTTACCAGAGGTCTTGTGGGTGATCAGGACAACCTCAACATAGGCCAACCGGAATCCCCCTTCTACTTATCATTTGGTACCGAGGCAGTGATCCCTGTCGAGTAGGAGGTCCACAACGAGAAGGTAGCGTGCTTTGATCCACTCACCAACCTAGAAGGACTAAAACTTGACTCTGATCTCCTAGAGGAACACCGAGAACGAGCCCACCAGCGCAATATCAACAACAAGCAGCGTACCGCTCGCTATTACAAGCCAGGATCATGCATCGTTCCCTCTTAGTCGGAGATTGGGTGGTGAAGGAGAGAATGCCCACCCCAACTGGGCTGAAGTCTCATTGCGATGCTGTCCCTGGAAAACCCTTGTATTGCTAATTGCGATCAAATGAATGCGCATGAATGAATCTCGCCAATCAACCAACGAAATTCACGCAATCGCCTACGTCTCCTAAAGCAAATACGATATCGCTTACGGCCGGTTTAGCCGACACAACACGATGTTGTCCCTCGCAAACCCTTGTGTTGCTAATTGCGATCAAATGAATGTGCATGAATGAATCTCGCCAATCAACAAATGAAACTCATGCAATCGCCTACGTCTCCTAAAGCAAATGCGATATCGCTTACGGCCGGTTTAGCTGACACAGAGATGTTGTCCCTCGCAAACCCTTGTGTTGCCAATTGTGATCAAATGAATGTACATGAATGAATCTAGCCAATCAACGAACGAAATCACGCAATCGCCTACGTCTCCTAAAGCAAATGCGGTATAGCTTAGGGCCGATTTAGTTGACACATCACGATGCTATCCCTCACAAACCATTGTGTTGCCAATTGCGATAAAATGAATGTGTATGAACGAATGTTACGTGATACTCGCCAAACAACAAAAGAATTTTACGACAATTGCCTACACCCCCTAACATAAATGTCGCCTACAGCCGGTTTTAGCTGACATGGCACGATGTTGTCCCTCGTAAAACCTTGCATTGCCAATTGCGATCGAACGAACACGCACGACTAAATTTTCCACGATACTCTCCAGTCAACAAGCGGACGTCACTCGCAAATCAACGAGCAAATGTTATGAATGAATTTTACCCAATCGCCCACACATCATCCTCACCACCAAGGTAATATCGTCTTGGCCGGTTTGGCCAACAACGCAATGTTGACCCTCGTAAACCCTTTCGTCACTGTTTGCAATCCAATAAATGAATGAACTTTGCGATACTTGCCAATCAGTAAATGAGTCATTTACCACCACGATTCCCATCGACAAGGCAATACCACTCGCGGCCGATTTAACCAACAGCACAACGCTGTCCCTCGCGAACTCTTCCACTGCCAAACGCGATAAGGTGCATACAGTAAATGCGAACGAGTTCTTATGCGATACTCTCCAATAAATATGAACGATCAGATCCCACGCAATACTCGCCAAAGAAGATAAATCTCTCCAGTGGAATAACACACGTCATTCGCCAACACAGCCACAAAATGAACAAAGTCAAATACAGAAAAATGCCAAAACCACAGAATGCTGATATACATGTTATTAAAGAACAAAAGGCAATTTAATACAGGCTTTGCGGCCAATAGCGATACATTGAATCTCCGTCTATACAAACGCGATGTACACCATGAAGCATCTCCATACATACACGATACATTATGAAAACTAGGCATTAAAAGCCATAACACGTGATATACACATAACTACCAATGCATGCACCCCGAGTCTGGTACAGGTTCGCTCCAATCAAGTCTGATTCTTTGGAATTCAAGGGGCTCCAGAACAGATCACTGAATTGGTGGATTGATAACTGGCCGGAACCTCACTGAAGAAAAGGGGCATATGGTTCAAGCCCACCACTCTCTGCCTTACCACCGCCCCGATCTCCATCATTGTAGCCCGCCGCACCTCTAGTGATCATAGTCGATGGGTCTCTCACTTGGACATGTTTTAAGTTTCGAAGAGGCACAGACTACGCAATCCCCAAACGGGTGATGAAGCCGAGCCCAGGTGAGATTAGGTTATAAAGCCTATTACCCAATATGAGATTAAGGTATAAAGCCCAGAATCCTGGAAACACAAACCTCCAAAGGAAGAAAAGATTTCAGATCAAGAAGCACAATGAAAAACAAAGAAAGCTCCATGAGAAAAATGTGAGGAACCCATCTCCCTATCTCTGCTTATTTATAGAGGAAACCCACCGCCCAAATCAACAAATCGTCCGATCGCCTTAATAACTTGCAATAATGACAGAGCGACAAATCGACAAAGCAATAAATATATTCAACGTATGGGGACAATCGCCTAGAAAACGGAGGTCCTAAATAAACATTTCATATTTCCAATGTCAAAATGGTCACACTATAAGGCAAACCAATTGTTCATGTCTGAGTTCCAAAAAAAAAAAAAAAAAGTATTTACAAGTAACGCCAGACTATCGCTGGCACCAATAACAACAAAGCATAATCAGGTTTCACCCTCGGCACTCCATACTCGATCTCCCACTCGGTCTCGCTCCTCTTCCCCATCTCGCTCACCTCCACTCTAGCCCCATAGCTCGCCTTCGGCATCCACACGAGCCTACTTAAGCTCTCCGATATCGCTACTATCCGCCTCCTGATAACCAAACTGGCTCGAGGATGGGCCCGATACAGCGGTTGGTTCACATATCATAATGCTAGGACTCCGCCCGTAACCTGTGGCACTAGCTTGAGATCGCGCTGCCTTCTTCACCTGCATGTCTCGGACCATCTTCTCCTGATCAATCCAACCTGGTGGCGATACCATCACGAATCGATTGCAGCAGACGATCCGAGAAACCCTTATTTATCTTTTTCTGAAAGTGCGAGGACTGGAGATAGAGGTCCACCGCCTTGTCTGCACCATCTCACCTGGCTTTCCGGAACTTGTCAAAATGTGTCTCGACAGCGGCACGTAACCGAAGTACCTCATCGGCAAAGTTATTTTACCAAACCTGCTGCTCGCTCAGCTCCTTCCTCAGGCGCTCAATCTCAACATCTTTCTTGCCAACCTAGGTCTCAATGGACATCAGACGACCAACCTCTTCCAGCAAAGTACCCACTTTCCCCTCCAACTCTACCACACGACCAGGATAAGGTGCCAAACTATCCAAAGTTGCGCCACGGAGCTCTAACTCGGCATCACACTCTCGGACTTGCTCCTCCAGCTCTCGAAAATGCTCCCCGGCAACATCAACCTGATCCCTAACCTCCTCCAATGCCTTCAAGCTGGACTCCGTCTGCTGCAGCTTACCGGTCAGGTCTAGATTCGACTCCCTCAAGGGAGCAACAGAACTCTCGGCCTCTTGACGCAGTGCCTCCTCTATCGCGAGTGATCACTCAAGCTCCATCCATCTCGCGATCCCATCATCAATCGCCTGCCTCATCTCTTGATACCCCGCCTGGTCAAGATCTCTCCCGGACACTTCCCCAGCTCAAACCGCTCATATACTGGAAGCCGGCAAAGACGATAGAACCCCTTCTGCCCCCTCGAAATGCATCTAGCACCCTCGTGACACACCTCTGCTCTAGGGTAGTCAAGTCAACTTCCTGCCTCACTATGATACAAAACTTGCTATTAGCACACCAAGGAAACCAGACCTTGAAAAAAGGTGGAAACTTAACGTTGATGGTAGCTTTTTACCAAACGAGAGGAAGGACGGACTAGGTGCGGTGTTGCATGATAAAGCTGGCTACTTTAAAGCAATGTTTCGTGCTGCCTATGCAGCATCAACTAGTGGAGCTACTTCTAATTAAAGAAGGCATGCAGTTGGTTCGGTCCTTACAGGTTCAATCTGTGGTGGTGGAAACAGATTGTCTTGAAGCCACAACTGATATTGTCTATCCAAGGTATGAATAATTGGAGAATGCTGGAATCATTGATGACATTTAAACAGCAATGAACACCTTTCTATTGGAAACTCTACCTAGAATACCTCTTGTAGAAGCAGACAAGTGCAAAACAAAATAGATAAACGATCGAGAAAACAAACATGAACTTGTTAACGAGGTTCAGCAAAGAACTTTGCCTACGTTCCGGGCTGCTTGGGTTTCACTATAGAAGAAGAAGAATACAAGAATCTCTCACAAGAAGTTCTCACCAACTCTCAAGACCTCACTTGCTCTCTCTGCTTAATGCTTCAAAGACTTGATCTACTACTACAACATATGACTCTATTTATTGATATCTAACCAGACCCTATAAGACATTAGAAACCTATTCCCAATAGACATAGAAACCCTATTCGAGTAGGATTATGTAGTAGGTAGGAAACTATCAAAACTCCTATTTGATCAAGGATTAACAAATCTTTATCCTATGTGGAATCAGATCCACACACCTAACAATCTACCACTTGGAGCCGATTTCACCAGTAGCTAACATTCTTTAATACTCTTCAAACATAGCAACACAAAACCAATTATGACAGTCAACATCTCCTTCTTCAAACTTGGAGACCAACTGAAGCCAAGCACAACTTTTGTTTACTTATTGGCACAGACTTAGTCAACATATCAGCATGATTCTCACTTTCTTGAATCTTCAACAATTGCAGCACTTCATTCTCCACGAGTTCTCATATATAGTGATACTTCATAGGAATGTGTTTAGTCCTTGAATGAAAAGCAGGGTTCTTTGCCAAGTGAATTGCACTTTGACTATCACTATGCAATGCACAATTCTCTTGCTTTTTGCCCAATTCTCCAATAGACCCTTTAGCCACACCATCTCCTTACCAGCCTCTGAGACGGATACATACTCGAACTCTAATATAGACAGGGCCACTTGCCCTTGCAAATTTGACACCCAAGATACGACAGCACCACCCACAGTATAGACATAACCAATAGTACTCCAATAAGTATCATGATCTCCTCCCAAGTCTGCATCAACATATCCTTGTAGTTCAGCACTAGCTCTCTTGAAACAAAGAGATATATCAGAAGTACCCCGAAGATACCTCATGATCCACTTCACAGCCTCCCAATGTTGCTTTCCTGGATTACTTATGTACCTACTCGCAACTCCAACTGCATGAGCAATATCGGGTCTAGTACACACCATAGCATACATTAAGCATCCAACTACCGATGCATAAGGTACATTCTTCATATATTCTTTCTCTTTTTAGCTCTTTGGTGATTGTTCCTTGGATAATTTAAAGTGAGCCACCAACGGTGTTCCTACAGCCTTTGATTCATCCATATTGAATCGCTTAAGCACCTTCTCAACATACTCCGCTTGTGAAAGCTTCAAAGTACCAGCCACTTTATCACGGATAATCTTTATACCTAAGATTTTCTTCGCCTTATCCAAATCCTTCATCTCGAACTGGTTTGACATCTCTCTTTTCAACTTCTCAATCTTATTGAAGTCTTCCCCAGCTATCAACATATCATCCATATACAGTAAAAGAATGATATAAGATTTGTCAAACCTCTTCAAGTAACAACAGTGATCGGATTGACATCTTGTGTAGCCACTCCTAAACATGAAAGCATCAAACTTCTTGTACCACTGTATTGGGGCTTGTTTCAAGCCATAAAGGCTCTTTTGCAGTTTGCATACCAAGTCCTCCTTACCAGGTGCTATAAAACCTTGTGGTTGCTTCATGAATATGACCTCCTTCAAATCACTATGAAGAAAAGCAGTCTTGACGTGTAGCTGCTCCAGATACAGACCTTCAGCTTCCACTAAACCAAGCACCACCCAGATTGTGGTATGTTTCACAACCGATGAAAAATCTCATCAAAATCAATTCCCTCCCTTTGCTGAAAACCTTTCACAACCAATCTTTCCTTGTAACATTTGCTCCCATCAACTTCTTGCTTAATCTTGTAAATCCACTTGTTATGCAATGCTTTCTTGCCTGTTGGTAACTTAGCTAACTCATAAGTATTGTTGGATACGAGAGAGTCCATCTCATCGTGCATGGCACCCTCCCACTTTGCAGAATCTTTATGTTGCATTGCCTCATCATAACTCACGGGTTCACTACAGTCAGTTAACAACAAATAGTTAGCACAAGGCGAGTATCTATCAGCTGGTATTCCTTTAGTACTTCTAAACGATACTCATGGCACAAAAGGAGGTGTCACTAGCTCATCACTAGGAACTTGTTCTTCAGGTTGTGCAACCTCAAGAGCTTCTTGTTGTTGTCGTTCCTTCCCATGATATCCCTTAGATACATTTTCATTGGACAATTCTTCCAATCTTGCAAACTGCCGGTCTTTTCTTACAGGATTTTTAGGCTCTGTTGCTTGCCTATTCTTGTACATCACCTCTTCATTAAAGATGACATACCTGCTCCTTACAACCTTCTTATTCTGCATATCCCAAAACATATAGCCAAGCTCATCACCACCATAGCCTACGAATATGCATTTTTGAGACTTAGGATCCAACTTGCTTCTCGCACTGGACTCAATGTGCACATATGCCACACAACCAAACACTCTTAAATGCGATAGGCCTATCTCACTTCCACTCCATTTTCCTTAAGTAGGAGATGATTCAATGGTACTGATGGTCCACGTTTAATTAAATAAGCAGCAGTATTAACCGCATCAGCCCAAAATATATCTGGCAATCCTGTGTATCCTCATACTCCTTGCGCACTCATTCAGAGTCATATTCATGCGTTCAGCCACTTCATTCTGCTGTAGAGTTCCGGGAATTGTCTTCTCCATCCTAATCTTATTCTCTGCACAATACTCTTTGAAATCATTACCGCAGTATTCACCTCTATTATCTGACCTTAGACATTTGATCTTCAACCCGATCTCATTCTCTACGATCGCCTTCCACTTCTTGAAAGTGTCAAATACTTCCCATTTATTTTTCAAGAAATAAACCCATACTTTCCTTGTGGAGTCATCAATATAAGTCACATAGTACTTTGAGCCACCTAACGAAAGCTCCGGTGCAGGTCCCCATAAGTCAGTATAAACCAACTATAGTTTTGTATTGTTTGGCGGCTTACCACCCTTTGAGAAACTAACAACCTTTAGCTTCCCAAATATGCAATCTTCACAAAGCCCAATCTTCACTGAGTCCATAGCATGTAGTTTACCCTTCAACTGAAGTACACCCATACCTTTCTCGCTGATGTGCCTAAGTCTACGATGCCATAAGTATGCATCTTCATTTCTCTCAACGATCGCAGTGCCTTCATTGTTCTCAACAATAGCAACAATATTCAAGGTCGTATAAAGTGTCCCTGTCTTGATTCCACGAGCTAACACCATATCTCCCTTACACACCTTCCACGTACCTTTCTTAAAGGTAGTGCGACATCCTTCATCATCCACTACTACAAAACATGCATCACACAACAGTGTATAACCGTTGTCCTAAGAGTAAAGTTCTGTCGTCTATCACGGTGTTGTGTGATCACAAAACACTCAGATGACGGTGAATCACCGTTGTGTGTCGATCATAGAGATGATGCAAAAGATAGAACCGTTGTCCCAAATATGCGCATGCCAATGCCAGAAATTGGATGCGCAGCATGCACCGCATCCAATTTGTTGTTTCAATGGCTAATCACACAACAGAACTAAGTTTTGAACTGATGTTGATTTCCTAATCAGACAACATAAATATTATGAACTGTTGTTGGATGATCTTTACCACTCCAGATATTTGTATATAACTGTTGTATGATGGTTGTAATTATATTTGTGACCAACCAATGGCTGTTGTATGTGAGAGATTAAGGTTGAATTTTGCACCAATTGCACAACACAATGGTTCTATATTGTTATGTGATTCAACAATAGGACAACTGCTTTCTGTTTTTTCTGTTGTGTGATTCACAATAGACACATACTCATACAATGTAATTTACGAAATGTCATTTGCTTATTATCGATTATTTGCCTAAAATATTTGCACAAAAATAATGCTCCATATATATTCGCATAGAAACAATGCTCCAATATATATTTGTCAATCATCCATACATTCAAGTTTCTAGACCATAAAACCAATAAAGAAAGCATTGTAGCTAGCTTAACGTAGGAACATTCTAGCTAACAATTTCAAAAAATGAAAAACAGCAAAAGTTGATACAATATATACTTAACATGCACATATGTAGCTGCTTCATATATGGCTCTTACATAGAAGGGTCCATTGCTTTCCAATTGCTCAATCACTACATCCATGTCATACGATGCTTCTCAAGTTTCTTCTTGTGTTCCTGGCCATGAATCATTAACCATTATCTCATGTATCAAAACATAATTAGGGACCAACAAGACTGAGAGAAGGTACACTTAATGAATCTGTCATACAATAGTCATAAACCGAATTGAGAGAAAAAAACTTATGAGTTCATTAGATATTCATGACTCAATTCGAGAACAAGCAATCTATCGTACAAAGTGCTATCAGAATTGGTTGATATGATAGGATATGCAGTAAGAATAAATCCACTGAGATGTAGATACTTATTGGAATACATGCTGGGAACAACTTTCATCATCACCAATTAAAATTAACTGCCTAAGTTCATAAACATCCTTTCTCTGCACTTGGAAAAAGGAACATAACAACTTCATGAGAAATAAAGCACAACTCATAAACCTATTGATCCAATTTATAGATTTTCTCTCTCTTTTTTCTCCTTCAATTTATGCACACATTAACATAGCTAATTATATAGATCTCCTTGATATAGTAGTTCTATCACTTAGTCAACATAATTGGTGGTTTCTCCTTAGGGAAGTACAAGAATCACAAAGTCTATACTCTGGCCAATGAAGAAAACTAACAAATTGGACCTATTAGATCAAAATTTAAAGTGCAGGGGTGTTTTTGATGAAATTAGAAGTTCAGGGACTGAATTGATTTTGGACCCAAACATGTTTTATAGCAATTAAGATTACACATGAAGTATTTGTATACAATTAAAAAGCATAGCAGAAAATTAAAGATCTCTTACACAGAATCACTTCAAACACTTGAAACCATATGCATTTTGATACAAAAAAGTATATGAACTTACACACAAAATTGGGTCACATAGAAACTGAAAGAGAAGGGTTAGTAGAAGTACCAAGTTGGCTTCAAATTAGCAACAATGAACAACAAATATCCAGCAGTCCTAATAATCAAAGCATTCTTTGGTCCCAGTTTCCTAACCACCGGAGACAAGTACAAAATCCCAAGCGACGTTGTTCTCAAATCCTCCTCCTCATACCAAAACCCATATCAATTTCGCTACAAATCAATCAAAATGTTTTTCAATTCACCCCTTAAATTCGAAAAGCCAAACTCACAATGTTGATAGTGCTCTCTAGATTCTGAGTGGCATCATAAGCAAGAAAAATCAACAAAACGCAGAGATGATAACATGAACATCTTTGGTCTTGCTTCTTCCCTCCTTGACCGGCAAATCGTCGGTGACGAAGAGAGAGACTATCTGATGAGCACAGTGTCGTGGACCTTCTTGTCACTGGCTCAGCACAACGCCGCATCATCGACGCAGCACAGCACGTTCGCCTCTGTCGTTTTTTGTATCTCTTCAATTGGCCCTAGTTTGAGAGCGAGGAGGAGAGAGAAAGTGGATTTGGGGCACTCTATCTCCTCCGTCGCTAAAGAGGAAGATGAGTAATTTAAGAGAACAGAACCCAAAATCTAAGAGAAAGGTAGAGATAGATGGGGAAACCGGATTCAAAATCTACCTTCGGTCTTGGTTTCTTCATTATCTTCGAGGGCGACTCTGTTCATCCTCAGCCATTAGATTGAGATTGAAAATTTAAGGATACAAAAGGAGAAAAGGAAAATTGAAATCGGAAGAGTGAGTGATGAGAATGGTGGTTGGCAAAGCTGTAGAGAACTCGAAGAAGAGATTTCAGTGCTAGGTGATTCAAAGACATCGATTTCGAAGAATAGAGTGAGGATTTAGGGAGAGAGTGATCGTGGGGAAGAACAGAGAGGCTGTCGAGTCTAAGAATAGAGAGTATCTAAGTTTGTCGAAAACGTGGAGTAGTGGATGACTTATCTAATCTTCTTCTTTTTTTTTAAGTCTGTAAGACAACGGATAATTAAAGATCTGTTGTATGAATGTAAAAATTTTTGACAAATAGAGGGAGGGAAATTTTGCCGCCTGCGTCTATGTAGGTTTCATTTGAGTGAAACTTTGACCCCCTGCCTGCAATTTTGCTCCTTGTTCATACAACAGAACAATAACAATCTATTGTACAACCTTGTGCATCTTGCACTAGGTACACCTAGTAGGATTTCTCAAAGTTCATACAACATTTAGTTATACAACAGATAATAAAAAACTGTTGTGTGGATAGTTCAAATTCTATTTTGTGAGCTTGTTCTGGGAGCCAATTATGTGCTCATTTCCTTCCATTCTAGGCCTCCGATTTACACAACAGAAACTTCTTAACTCAGTTGTGCAATATCTTCCTAGAAAAAAGGTTTTCAATTTGATTACATTCACACAACAGAAATAGATTTTGTACCGTTGTATGATAGAGTTTGTGTTAACGCACAACAGCATATTTGTGTTCTGTTGTGTGATAGGTGTTGTGTGTTTCGATTTTTGTAGTAGTGATCTAACTGACCCACATATATCAAATTCCTCTTCAATTGCGGTATGTGTCTAACATTGGTCAAGGTCCATGTTCCACCATTTGTCAGCGAAATCTTCACATCACCCCTTCCCACAATCTCCAAGGCTCCACCATCAGCAAGAAACACTTTGCCGAAATTACCACATCGGTAATTCACCATGAGCTCTTGTTGTGAGGTTAAGTGAAATGACGCTCCAGAGTCTACGATCCATGACTCCAATGGTGCTTCAGTAATGCTTAGTACAAGTACATCCTAGTCAAACTCAGTTGTGTTTGCCATCTTCATTGTCTCCTTCTACTGGTTACAGTCTCTCTTGACATGTCCTGATTTCCCACAATGCCAACACCCATCGGACCACTTTCCTGACTTGGACACGCTTCGGCCTTTTCCCGGTGCCCTAGATTTGGACCTTCCACGATTGTTGTTTGAGTTCTTGTTGAACGTTCTACCTCTATTTTCTATACAGAGCGTAGAACTTGAAGGATCTTCAAGGTTATTCTGTCTTCGTGTCTCTTCATTCAGAAGAATTTCATGCACATCATTAAACTTCAGCTTCTTCATAGTCCCAGCTCCACTACAAATCGTGTTCATCGAATTTAGCATCCATTGATGCTAGTTGCTCGATAATGTCATCAACTATCCCATCTTGCTGGCAAATAGATATACCCTTACCCATCTTCAAAGTGAACAAATCGTGTACAACTGTTGAATGACATTTGGCTTCTCACACATGTTGGACAAACTATCCATCATCCCTTTTAATATAGTCTCCTTGATAACAAATTGTCATACATCATTCGAAAGTGATAGTCGAACGGCTCCAAGGGCCATCTATCCATCTCGACAAATTCTTCCTCTTTTGATTCATATCTTTTGGGAGCTTGCCCTCTAAAGTCTTTGCAAGCTTCTTCATATTCAAGTAGTCCTTGATCTGTGACCTCCATAGGCTAAAGTCATTACCGTCGAAATTATCAACCCTCTTCTCAAGGTCTTCTATGCTCATTGTTTCCACTCTAGAGCCTAGGCTCTGATACCACTTTGTTGGGAATTCGACCTAGAATTCCTCTTGTGGAAGCAGACAAGTGCAAAACAATATAGATAAACGATTGAGAAAACAAACACGAACTTGTTAACGAGGTTCAGCAAAGAACTTTGCCTACGTCCCCGGGTTGCTTGGGTTTCACTATAGAAGAAGAAGAATACAAGAATCTCTCATAAGAAGTTCTCACCAACTCTCAAGACCTCACTTGCTCTCTCTGTTTAATGCTTCAAAGACTTGATCTACTACTACAACCTATGCCCCTATTTATA
The DNA here is from genome assembly GCA_025331145.1 of Rosa persica. Taxonomy (NCBI): domain Eukaryota; kingdom Viridiplantae; phylum Streptophyta; class Magnoliopsida; order Rosales; family Rosaceae; genus Rosa; species Rosa persica. The sequence goes on along the minus strand of WFKR01000006.1, from coordinate 13,301,751 downwards.
GATATCTAACTAGACCCTATAAGACACTAGAAACCTATTCCCAATAGACATAGAAACCATTACCAAGTAGGATTATGTAAGCAGGTAGGAAACAATCAAAACTCCTCTTTGATCAAGGATTAACAAATCCTTATCCTACGTGGAATCGTATCCGCACACCCAACACTTTCAATATTTACATTTTAGTTTTGCTCTTAGAAATTGTAATGCAGTAGCCCATAGGCTATCAAGTATAGCTTTTGATGATGCTTATAGATCAGTTTGGACTAATAACCCTCCAGATTGCATGCTGGACTTATTACACATTGATTGTAAATTTGTAATCAACCTCTTCGAGGCTAAATACAATAAAGATATTCTCTTTACTTTATGTATAAATAAAATTATAGGATGACCATACAAAATAAAGCAAGCGATAGATGAAGTTATTGGTTACAAGCAACCACGTTATTTGATTATCATAGAGTTATACAAAATTAAATAAATAGAGCGGAACTTGCTAATATTGTGTTATAAAGTAGAGGAAATAAATACAGAATAGGTGGAAAAAAATATGTGTGTTTCATTCTCATTAGACTCATTTATATAGAAATTAGTGTTTACATTATAACAACATAAATAATAAATAATGAGAATTTACAATAAATGTATCATTTTTTCTTTTTCATAATGTTCGTGGACTTATCAGAAAATACGGTAGTATTGTTTTCAGACAGGAAAGTGGTAAAATTATTTGAAAGAGTGTCTTCCGCAAACCAGAAAAAAATATCCTTGATGGTCCGAAATGTCATCCCGTCGTAGGTATAGTTATGATGGGCAGGAGCAATAGAAGTGCTTGTCTCCAAGTTTTGGCTAGAATCCGACTTTTCCTGCAGCTCCAATGCATCCTCAAGTTCTACCTCCACTTCACCCATCGTTGGTCGTTGGGCTCCCGTTCGACGCACACATCTCTCGGCAATGTCCACAAATTTTCTCAAACAGTCTGGAGCTATTTTACCCTTCAAGTATGGATCAATGATATCAAAGAGTGAAGTCCCATCCATGCATTCTTTAAACTTTGCTGAACTTCTAACACACAAGACTTCAAATAACACCACTCCAAAAGCAAAGACATCAGATTTTTGAGTAACGTTTCCCGATTCCAGATACTCCGGATCTGCATACCCTAGTGTACCCGTCTTCCTTGATGGAGCTTTGTCGAGTTTATTTTTCACATTAGTACCGCCCAATTTGGACAGCCCCAAGGCAGAAAGCTTGGGCACCAAGTCTTTGTCCAATAGAATGTTGAAGCTTTTCAGGTCTCTGTGGATAATGGCATGCTTAATCCCTGTGTGGAGGTAATGTACACCACGCGCAGCCCCGATGCAGATATCCAACCGTTTCTTCCAGGAGAGTGGATCTCTTGCAGTCTTGCCGAAGAGATGATTAGACAAGGGACCATTGTCAAGGAACTCATAAACTAGCATACGGTCATCTCCTTCTTCGCAAAATCCAATGAATGAAACTAGATTAGGGTGGTGCAACTGGCAGAACAACAGTATCTCTGTCTCAAACGCAGACTCTGGCTGTATCTGATTATCTTTTTTAAGGCACTTGATTACAACATCCATGCCGGTTCCGTCGGTAATAATAAGCCCTTTGTAAACGTCGCAGAAGGCGCCGCTGCCGAGACGCTCGTTGAAGTCGTTGGTCGCTGTTCTGATCTCATCTAGTGAAAATCGAATGCATTTTCCTTCGGTGAATGGCCAGTTTTGGAGTTTTTTGGGTTTTGTTTTCTTCCACGGAAAGAAGAAACGCGAGGCTTGAGTCTCAGAAGGAAGAAACCCCCTACTTGATGAGTTGATGAAACTAAGACCTTCAGGATCCAATGATTAGAATCCAAACACGGCTAGCCAAATTATATAAACTCCTGAATTAATAGTTAATCCAAGAACACAAAGAAAAAAGATTGGACAGCCAGGCAATATACAGATGTATTTGAATTGAACTGTTTTTCTTTCTTTCTGGTCTGATCGATGATATACACGTATGTGAGTTGGTACAAATATCTACTGACACATACAATAATTAAATGAAACAACTACCTCCAAGTCTCTAACAACGCCCAATTGCAGAAAAATTTCACGCACACCAGGTTGGACCATTCCCACCTTCATGTTTCAGCCTTTTGTTTGTTTATTCAATCTTCTAGATGAAGGCGAACTACTGAAAACTACTTGGGAAAAGATTTTCATAAGCTTTTGTCGTAAAAGCAGCAAGATATGAGGGAGATCGAACCAGCCAAGGTTGACCAGAGAAAAAATGAAAAGACGACAAAATCCATGGGAATCATCGTTCAGTGAAACTAGATTTAGGACAGTTACGTATCAGAAATTCCCACTACTCTACAGCCTCAGATCATTAATTAATTAATTAATAACTGTACTGAAGGAAAATGGGGATGATAAATGAATAGTGAGATACCCATTTGCCAACAATTTCTTCACTTTTGATGCTTTTGTCCTTAATTGTAACATTTTTATTTTTGGTATCATTTCAAAAGCATGACTGTGCATCAAGATGTGTAAGTACAAAAGTGTCGCACCCTGACGGGGAAGTGACTAATGAATAATCAAGTAAATTATACACTTATATTACTTCGAATTGATTATCTTAACTGATTCGGATCATAATATTTTCAGTTCACCATTTTTTTTCTCGAGATTAACAATCAACATTTTTCTTTAAAACACCCCGAACAAGCAGACAACCTCAGATTTAGGCCACCAAGGACACTCCGTACTAAGTGAAATCTCGATCGGGTTTTGAGTCTTTCACCCTAAGGTACTCTATCCCTCCTTAATTATTTCCTCTCGAATTAAGGTCATCGAGAACACCCCTTACAAGCGGATTTTCCCCTTGAATTAAGATCATCGAGGAGGCCTCATACAAGTGGAACCAATCAGGTTTTGGGTCTTTCACCCTAGGGAACTCTGTCCCTCCTTAATTATTTCCTAGGCCTAACTGGATTTAAGTTCCTTAGCATTACAAAGTCTCTCTTATTTCCATCAAGTTCAGAGACTTCGTTTGTTAGCAAAATAACAATCATGAAATTAAACTTTATAACTGAAACGCACAAGGAAAAGTGCCTACCTTCGTAGCCATTAATTTAAAATGAAATTGGGTGAACACAAGCAATTACCCAACTCTGCAATTGAAGAAGGAACATCAACTATCCATCTCTAATTATCGAGATCACGCTCAATCTCATCATCACCTGGTCGAAGAGGAAACAAAGGAAATTCCCTTTCATTTTAATAGAATTTTCCCAGATGATTGTAGCAAGCTGTGTTTGGGTGACATCTCAGAACAAAGAGATTGTTTATTTACTTAAATGGCGAGATACAGAGGAAAGAAAGATCAGATTCTCAGAGAACTTCCCTATTGGGAAGGTTCGATCTCTTCCTTCTCTTGTTTAATCGAAGATGATAAAAAGACATGCATGGAGGTGGATTACGGTGGAGCAATACAAGAGACCGAAAGAGAAACAAAACATGAGATTCGTGAAGAGTGTTCTAGACTCTCACTCTCTCTCTCTCCTTCTCTTTCTGAGTTCTTCCCCCCTTCTAGACCTTCCTTTTCTTCTTTTATATCTTGCCTATGTCGATCTAAAGCCGATTCTTCTAGGCCTCCTTAATCGTTCTATAAATATTATTTATTATTTTTTCTTCCTGATAAATGTTACTCAAATTGCTAAAATTATAATTAAAATATCACAAAAAGTTTGTACATTTTATGTGTTGGCATTCCCATACAAAAGAAAGTGAAGCTTTCTATCATTGGAATCTGGAAAGGAAGACTTTAACTCTAATCTTGTAGAAAATTCCAGGTAAATGCATCTCATGCATATACACTGGGATTGCAACATGTCCTCGAATCAGTCCGAGTAAGTCATAGTCAACCCTACGTTTTTGGAAGTCCAATTTTATGAAGTATCTGTTTTTAGATGTTATATTATAAAGATAATTTCGAATTATAAAAATTGTGCTATTCAAGTCCTAATCGTTTTAGGATTTGGGTATTTTAATTGGATATCTTTTTATTGAAATACTTTTCCTATTAGGAGTCCAATTAGGGTAAATCTTGATAATTAAGGATTTGTTTTCTCCTCAATATATTAAGATGAAAAGAGCGTTCATGTTTGGGGACTTAGACGCAGAAATTCATGTTCTTCTTGTTAATTTAAAATGAGAATTTATTTTCCATGCGAGCCATTAGGTGTCAATTCAAATTTCATTCTTTTTTTCTTTTTCTTTTTTTGAGAACAAGAAAATCCAATACTCATCCATATATGGTGCCGTCTAAAATCACTCTAAATAGACCCACGATTTTGTTAGAATAAAAAAAGAAGACCCGCAACTGTAATTTCATGTTTTTTTTGTTGGGGAGAGACAGAGAGCTAGAGAAAGTGGGTGTGGTGGTGAACTCTCTCTCTAATTTCACGCATCTTATTTTTTTTCTTTTTTCTTTAGACAGAAAACAAGGAATGACAAGACGAAATCAGACCCAATTGAATCAAAGGTTGGAACACACAGTTGGCGTCTGATAGGGCAAAAAGGATAAGTATCCCGCAGATTAGCAGAAATGAAGATTGAAAGAAGAGAAGAAATTGGTAAAAGAACAAACATTGGCCAGCAGAGTAGAAATATTGTGTTAAGTTTGGCTGATATTAACCAAGGTAATAGAAGTAAAAAGAATTTACACAGCAGATTAAAGAATATCAACTCAGGATCATCCATATAGGGAGTGGTGACTACAATAATCAGCATCTAGGTTTCCAGTGGAGGCAAGAGCCCTTCTCTCTTGGACATTTCATAGAGGGCAATGGCTGCCAAAACCTTTGCATCAGCTGTCATGCACCAGAGCCTTTCATAAGGAACCACATGAACCTTAATCAGCTCTCCATCTTCACGTAGACCTGTTTCTTTACCTTGCAGCTGCTCAATAATCTCTTTATCCACCTTCCCTCTGTATAAAAAGAGGCCAATTTCTTCATCACAGCCTCCCTAACCACAAAAATAAAAACGAGAAAGAGTGACCAACAGGCAAGGGGAACAAAAAAGAGATCTCGTACATTTGAGTTTCAAATGACATTCCAGAAAATAAATAGAGCAGCTTACTGGCGAAGGAAATATTCTGCACCCAGTAGAATGGTCGAGGAAGGATGTGAGGTTCACCATGTGATCTTGTTTTAGGTGTATACCAGTCTCCTCCTCAACCTGTCCAAGTGTTACGTTACTAATCGTGCATTAACTTTGTGTAAATTTGTGAAACTTGCAATTTGTCAGTGTACGCTATAGTAGTTGAGTGACACAGAAGTTGAAACATAACTCAGCCACATATAAACATAGTGGAAACTGTCCATTTGCAGCAGCGTATATACATGAATAGAAACTGCAGTGATAATTTGGAGGACAGATATACCTCAACACTGAACTATAATCCACCACTATATAATGAACAATTATCTGCTCAAAACCAAAACTGGAAGCATAGCTTGTATACATAGAAATATGTGCACATCATATTACAATTGAGCAAGTAGAGAGAGAGAGAGAGACCCTCACGGATTGCTGCTCCAAGGAAATCACCCTTGTCAGCATCCAACATTCCAGCGGGCAACTCCAATATAATCCTTCCCACAGGGATTCTAGCCTTTGACATGCACGAATGTTAACAGGGTTTGAATATATGGAAGTAAAATGTAATCATTTCTGCCATATATTACGGATGAATGAGATCATCAGATAAGTACAGCATTGTACCGCTTGCTGTAAAAGCCAAAACAAAGATCTACCTGCTCAGTAAGAACAGCATACGTCTTCTCCTCTGACTCCAAAAGGATAAGCACAGCTACAGCTGGTCCTCGTGCAAACACAATACCTGGAACCTAAGTATGTTTAAGTTCATACGGGTAAAAAAATCAAAAATCAAAAATAATAGATGAAGCAAAGTAGAATTTCAAGACAAGCCACGCAGATGATTGACATTGATGGATTTACCTTTTTCCCTGTTTGTTTATCGAATACATCTGCTTGAAATTTCAGAAAACCGATGTGCTTCCCGAACATATCCACTCCCTTACCCAAAATATCAATCAAAGCATTAGAAACGACTAAAGTGATATGATATTTTAGAAAGCCTGTTACTAAAACCATATTTCAGATTCTACAACAGGACAACTATGTCAACCGATGAGAAAATCATAATAATCAATTAACCCACTTGAATGGAATGAATTACCTGAATTAAAACTCGTGTAAGAGACATGGAACCGCCGTGTAAAATTCCACTTTCACTCTGGGTGTTCTTCAGCCACTGCTTAAACAAGGAAGAATCGATAGCACTCCTGCAGGATGCCAGAGACTGTAAACTACCTAATTCAACATCTCTATTTGTAACTGGGTCGTAACTATACACCAAAAACCAGAACATTCTAAAAACAAAGTGCGACTGTGACTCGCCTGAAATCGGGATCGGAGATATGGGGGGCAGCGACTATCTGGACGGGTTGGGCGGGTTGACAGGACAGAGTAATGGAGTGAGTTAACGGTGGTGACGAGTCAGACGACATTTTGCAGGTGAAGGATCCAACCTCAGTGTCAGTGGGACTAGACGAAAGGCGGAGCCGTTTTGAGTGGTCGGACATGAGAGTCTTTTTGAGAGCAAACAAAGAGCCGACCTTGCTGACCAGCGCGCGGTCGGTGCAGGAGAGTAGCTCCAGATGCGCATTTACCAAAATGCCCTTTTAAGTGGGCTAATTAAGTGGGCTGTTGACCCCGAAATACTGAAATAATGCTGCTTTTAAATGTTGAATTCTAGAAATGTTGGGTTGTTGACACCAAACACCATTTCTCTCTCTTTTATGCTACTTTTCAATACTGAATACACATAAATATGCTGATAAATGTTGAATCCTATTGTTGATGTTGATTTTCTTTAGCATTTGGACTTGGTGACGGCGTTCGCAAGCAACTGCCTTTTCTCGCCGCTTAGGGTTTGATTTCATTTCTTTGATTTTTGGAAATTATGGTTTGATATTGGGGATTGCTTGCTAAGTTTGGTATTTGAAAATTAATTATATAGATTTGCGACAAACAAACTAACTATTGAAAAGAAAAATAATAATACTTACCTAAATATTAGATTGTAATTTGCAACTGACATTTTACAAAAGCATCCTTGAAAAAAAGGCACATGACAATCTATGATTTTGTTATTGATCAAGGTACCAATGTGAAAGATGAATATAAATTGAGATACCAATTTGATAGTTCATAAATTTAAGGTACCAGAATGTCGAATAACCTAATAACTTTCATAGGTATTATATATGACTTTTTTTCTATTTTATTATAAGACAGTTTGTATTTAGGAAAAATCTCACAAACAGTACTTGAACTTTCGGCCACTAATAACTTTCATACCTCAAGTTCAAAAAATATCATATTGGTACCTGGCTCATCTCAAAAAGATTCCTGCACTCCTCAGCGCCCGACCCAATATTGGCACCTGAGAACAATAAAATGGTTAACGGAGTTAACTTTTGACTTGCCCAGCAAACTTTTTCAAAATTGACTTGGCAATAATAACATTATTGAGGAGGAAGAAGAAGGAATAAGGAAGAAGAAGGAGTGAGAAGAAGGAGGAAGAAGAAGAGATTGGATTGGTGGATGTCAATGGAATAGAATGGAAAAGTTTTGTGTACGCAAAAGAGAAGGCCTACCAGGGAATGGTGGAAGGAGGAGTATTGTAATGAGCTCACGAAGAAGATAGGAGCGGTGTTACTGAAGAAGAAGATAATGAAAATTTTGGGATTGCAGAAAGACTGGTTCGTTTTGTTTGAAGAAGATGACCAGTAAAATGACAATGCTACAAGTCAAAAGTTAACGTCGTTAACGATTTTACTATTCTCAAGTATCAATATTGGGTCGGGGTTAAAAGTCTAGGTACTGATCTGATATTTTTTGAACTTGATGTATGAAAATTATTAGTAGTCAAAAATTCAGGTACTATTTATGAGATTTTCCTATATATATTCTAGTTTACCAGAAACCCAATTCACCAATTTCCTGTGGTCCAAAATGAAGAAAGTCAAATGCATGGGAAGCGAACATAAGGGGAAGCCCACGGATCCAACCCCTAAGCCGCTGGCGATGGAGAGAGAGAACACGAGAGAGACATCTGACCAAGAGATAACCACCTCTTTTAGTCAAAAAATCATAAACAAATGAGTGAAATGACACACTCAAGTATCCAATGTGCTTAACTTTGACCGATCAAAACACTCCAACCGGCATTCGCATCCACCCATTTGTCGCCTGCGTTGCTGTCAGATTTTATTTTGTTAGAAGTAATAATAATAATTCTCTTAAAAATAATGGGCTAGTGGCGGGCCAAGGATATGAGGAAAATAAGTCGCCATACAAAGACACAACATGGCAAAGAAATAATTAGAAGAAGAGAAAAGAAAGACACAGAAATACGTTATAGAGAACTGAAATTAGATGTGAGAAAGATTGAATCATGAAGCAGCTGTGACAACAAAGTATTCAGCTAAGATGGGAGTGTGGTAGAGTTCAGAAGAGTTCGGTAGCAGGGCTACTTTACCATAGCCAGGAAGAGGACGGAGATCGAACACCACACAATCTGATAAGTCATAACACATCAGGACTCAGGACCAGGTAACATGTTCTAACTCCGACCAGTTGAGATTCATGCGACCAAACGCCGGTCGTTAGCAAAATCAAGGGTCCCGTAATAATAATCTTTTTTTTTTCCTTTTCTTTTTTTTAGTCCTGTATGTATTTCAAATTTTAGTAAGACAGAGTGGAGTCATGACTCGTTCATAGTGATAAAAAGTTTGTCAAACAGGAAAGTTCATCGTATAAACTCGAAAAGAATGTTCTATAAACTTCTGAAGGTAGATAAGAAATAATAAAAGTTTCTTTGTGCACAAGAAAAAAAGAGTGTATTTAGTTTCTATATACTTCTGTGTATTAATTTGAGCAAGCCAGATAAGAAAATTATTCAATAAAAGATTTTAATTTGCCTTCTGTAATCATCAGGAAACCATGGCAGAAATTGCGGTGTCCGCCGTTGCTACAAGCCTTGCTGACCTGCTCAAGGACCCGCTTCTGGAGGAATCTAAATCCGTACTGAGGGTGAGGAAAAACGTTGGGGAGATCCAACAAGAATTGGTGCGGATAAAATGTTTCTTGAAAGATGCGGAAGAGAAGCAAGAGCAAGATAGTAGCCTTCAAAATTGGGTTTCAGACATACGAGAAATCGCTTATGATGCTGAGGATGTCATTCGAATGTTTTCCATCAGAGTTCCAATGGAAATCCCAAATCCAGTCAAATGGTATGCCTGGTTGAATCTCGGCCAACTTCGACACCGTTGCAAAGTTGGGTCTGAGATTAAGGCCATAAAAGCTGAAATCTCTAGGCTTTACACATTTTCCCAAACCTATAACTTGATTCGTGCAGATGCACAAGGGCCATCCAGCATTAATGCTCTTGATTATAGGCAGCAATATTCCCATAAAAAAGAGGATGTTGTTGGGTTAAAAAGTAGCATAGAATATATAGTGGCAGATCTTGTGGATGATCGTAGGGCTGGTTGGGTTGTGTCAATTTGTGGGATGCCAGGTATTGGAAAGACAACTCTGGCCAGGAAACTTTACCGTGATGATCGAATTAGGCGCTATTTTGATTGTTTCGGATGGGCTTATATATCTCAACAATTTAAACCAGAAGATGCTTGGGAACGAGTTTTGTTCAATCTCGTCGCTCCATCCAAAGAGGAGAGGGAAAATATTAGACAGCTGAGACATGATGAGCTTGCAAAAAAGCTTCATCAGGTTCAGATGGAGAAGAAATGTTTGGTGATCCTTGATGACATTTGGGAGACCGAGGACTGGGAAATGCTACGTCATGCTTTCCCGACTGGTGAAGGGCGTAGCAGGGTATTGGTTACAACTCGTAACATGGATATGGTTCCTGCTGCACATAGAGGAGGTCAACGTCATCCTCCTCATGTACCACAGTTTTTGTCTGTGGAAGAGGGATGGGAGTTATTTCAGAAGCAATTTCCAGGGGTGAAGAATAGTCCAGGTACTTTACCACGTTATTATTTTATTTTATTATTATTTATATTTTACCCCCGAATTATGGGGGCGTTTTCAATTCATGCGTAAGTATTAAATTTTAGGGTTAAATACAGATTACTACCCTGTAATTTGGATCTAAAATCAATTCAGTCCATGAACTTCTAATTTCATCAAAAACACCCTTGTATTTTCAATTTTGATCTAATAGATCCAATTTATTAGTTTTCCGATAATTGAGTTACTTAACTTGTTAACGTGGCTCATATATGGCTAATTATGAGGGCGTTTTCAATTCATATGTAAGTATTAAATTTTAGGGCTAAATACATATCACTATCATGTAGTTTGGGTCCAAAATCAATTCAGTCCATGAACTTCTAATTTCATCAAAAATACCCTTGTATTTTCAATTTTGATATAATAGGTCTAATTTATTAGTTTTCTGACAATTGAGTTATTTAACTTGTTAACGTGGCTCATATATGGCATATATTTTATGATGTGGTGTCTGCAGGCCACCTCTAGTCAATTTAAGAGTGAGTCCTAATATTAAAAATAAATAGTTTTTCAATAAATAATACAACTATAACTTGAACTCATAACAGAATATTAATGAATTGGACCTATTAGATCAAAATTGAAAGTGCAGGGGTGTTTTTAATGAAATTAGAAGTCCATGAACTGAATTGATTTATGACCTAAACCACAGGGTAGTAACCATTATTTAGTCATAAATTTTACCATTCGGATACCTCAACTTATCTTTCATACACAGAGTTAAAAAGTTGGTTACAAAAATTTATTAACTGTTACTTTGTTAGGGTGGCACTTAATTGCTGAGGTGGCCATCAACCGTTGAGGTGGCATTGCCATAGTAAAAACATTAAATAAAATAATTAATTCAAAACTTAACAAATCAAAACTAATCATACATTAAACTTTGGGTGTTTCTAAATGTACCCAGCAAAAATCTTTATACACCCAACCCTAACAAACATTTGTCTAATTTCCAGATTTGCCATTTTCATTAAACAACTAATAGTAACTGGAAAAAAAAAAAAAAAGAAAAAAAAGAACTTGCAGTGTGCATCATCTTCCCCATAGAACTTGCAGCCATCTGCATCCCCACTTCCCTTTCCCCCAATACGAGCCATCTGTTTTCCCTTCCAATATGAGAACTAGAATTAATTTCCAAGAACTAGATGCTTATGCATTCCAAAGAAGAATGAAGGAATATGTAAATATTGATGATATACTCATTGCTAGATATAAATTACAGAGATAAGATGCCCAGACAAATCTTCTCTTATATAGAATAATAGGAGTAGAAACTCAAAATTGAATAAAGAAACCTTCATCTGGTTTCTTGTTTAACAGAAAAATTCTGAAATTCAGTGATGAAGTGCAGGTTGTGCAGCAAACTTTTTTTTTTTTTTTTCAAATAAAGGATAATATTGGAATAATTGGGCTAATTTTGTCAAGGCTGGGTGTAAAAATATTTTTACTGGGTATATTTCGAAAGACCCTAAACTTTTGGTTACATCTGTAACCAAACACCAAACAAGAAAGAAAAATTAGCAATCCAATCCTCATTTCTAATCAGAAACAGAAAACCCATCAATCTAAAAAGAAAAAATAATGAAATCTTAAATCCCCTCCTTGAACCACCCAACCCCAGTTCCTCTTGTCCTCTCACTTCAGCAATACCTAGATCTATATTCAGAAAATCTCGTATTCGTTACAAAGCAAAGGATATAAAAAAGAAAAGAGGGTGAGTTCACATAGCTTTGAACCTTGCAAACTCACATCCAATGCTCTTTAATATTCAAAACACGCGCTAGAACCACTACTAGAAAAAAAGTCTTTTACGGCCCACAATGTGTGCTGTAAATGACATTTTATGACCCACAAATGCATGCCGTAAATAGGTATACCGTAAAAGACAACTATCATTTACGGCGCACATTATGTGCGCTATAAATAAGTCTCAATATGCGTCGTAAATAAGCCAAAAGTGAGCCGTAAAAGAGACGTGCATTTACGGCACACTTACCATGCACGCCATAAATGAGTTATAATATGCGTTGTAAATGAGTTGCATGTGTGCCGTAAAAGAGAATTACATTTATTGCACGGCGTAAATCATGTTTGAAAAATAAAAAACATAAAAACAAAAAATTCACAATTTATTTGTTATTCATGATTCTATATTTTTGTTAGTCAATAAACTTCATTTATATAATCATTGTACATCATATAAAATTTGCTTACGAGTAAAGAAGAAGTCATTACACTACTTTACATTCATTTCTTTCACATACTCTATCTACAAGATTGTAACTCTTTGTCACAGGACTCACAGCCCTATGAACTGAACTAAACCCATAATAACTTTCTTATGCCTCACCAAGTTGTCCTAAAAGCAAGGGTTCAGTTCATAATACTAAATAACCCATAACAACTTCTTGTGCCTCACCAAGCGCCAAGTTGCAGTCCTACAAATAAAAACCTAACTGGAAGCAGTCCTACAAATAAAAAATGACAAAGCAGAATAGAAAACAGAGGCAAGAACCAATCATCCCTTCCATTAGTGTAAACACATGGTCATCAGTATCTTCCCCCAGTGATTCTGCAAGAATTCCCTTCAATAGGAAAACAGAGGCAACCGTGAGAGCTTTAATCTTGATTTCCAATGCTTAAGACCTCAAAATATAACAATATAGATGACTTGAATTACTGGGTCTTTCCAAATGTAAGCTAGAGTTTTGTGCTCAATGTCTAACACTTACTTTCTCATTCAATAAAACAGATGACTGAAATCACTAGGGTTTGTCACAACTAAGCAATGAGTGTGTGTATCGAAAAACAAAAAGCAAATTATGAAATATGAAAGCATGAGTCCATCAGTGTACCTTGCTTATCCAAAAATTGATCCTCCGATTAAGTGTATCTAATGGAACCCCAACAGTGTAACACTTGAGATCCTTTACCTTGATAGTACCAAGATTCTTCTTCCACAATAGCTTACGAGGGGTCTTGATTTCATTAAATCTCTTTGCATAATCAAAGAGTAGTTGATCAACAGGCCCAGGTACATATAGGGACTTCTCCTGAAATTTGTTTTAAAGGTCAATCAAAGAGCTAAGGAAGTTTGTTATGAACAAAAAAAAAACAGAGAAGAAGAAATCATGGGAAAGGAAGCACTGCAATTAAGTGATCTGAAAGAAAAATGACAAAAGCTTGAGGTGCTTGCAGCAAATTACAACTGAGGAGGCCTTCAAGAGCATTAAAATATTCAAAGCTCCTCCCAAATCCAAATGAGATAATTAAAACAGTTAACATCACATCCAGATGTCATATTTGCATGTGGTTCTGCAATTGCAGAGAATGCAAATGTGCTCTCTCAACCTTAAGACTCAGGAATCCAAGAAGATATGTCAAACTATAAGAATGTAAATAAATAATTATAGTAGACTTCTGGTAATACGAGAGCAAGCCCCAAAAGTAATAACACCTGTAGGAGAAAATATATATATATATTCAAAGCTACCTGTATGAGATGGCTGAGCTATGGTTGCTTTAATATTGGTGTTGATCCTCTTAGAACCAATCAAATCATTGAGCATAATTTCACATTTCTGCATGCTGTTCTCTCCAAAATGTATCTGAAGAATGATTTCACCAAAATGAACATTAAGGTAGACAATTATAATGAAATAAATTCAAACTGTCTCACCCAAGTGATAACATATTGGTTGGAACCCACAACAAGTCCCTACCTAGTGCATATTGCTTGTGGAATAACTTGGCAAAATAAAAGCAAACACCAAATCAAATTCAAATTCACCCCAACCATAAACGAGGATAAATGTTAGAACCACAATGCCAAATCATGGAAAAAGCCTCACCTCTCTGAAGAATAGGACAAAGTCACGGAGAGGATTATAACAACATACTAATTGAAAAGCTTGTCCAAATATATATGAAGAGCCTGCAGATAGCAAATTGAATTAGTTCAAAACAATTCTCAACTAGAATACTCAATTGCGTCTTCAAAGATTTCATAACCAATTTAACTTTTGCACAATCAAATAACAAAGCAAGTGAAAAGCAGATAGAATGCAATTGATCAAAGTACTTACATCCATATCTAGTCATTGATTTCAGAGGCAAACGCTACCCTAGAAGCAATTCAGCCACCACTTGTATTCCCAGTAATCCACTTTCAGATAGATAAACAATTAAAACAAAACCAGACCCATTTTAGCTATTTAAATCAGTAATCTAAGTCCTCCACAGAATATCATTAAAGGGCGTCACTTTATGACCTCCCACATTGACCCTATGCACAACGTGAAGAGCTTGCTTAGCCAACCCATTGAAACCCCCAACTTTCCCATCACTCACATACATTGCAGTATTAGCAACAAGGTCCTTAGGTGCAGAACGACCTCAATCGCATTCACAAATGCAAAGCTTGAATTTTTATCAAGAACAAATCGAATTACAAGCTTTTCAGTACTGACCCAAATCAAGTACTCCCTAACCGTTGGACCTAATACACCCTCAAATCCAAAGTTACTGACCTTCAGAACCACAAACCCATTGACCAAGACATGAAACTGAGCACTATTCCAATCAAAATTACAAGAATTGAAGCTCTGGAAATGGAGTCGTACCATGTGGGTGCCCAGGTCGCGGATCTGGAACTCATACTAAGACGGCCATCGGAAAACCTTAGCGGTTTGGTAAATTTGGGGAGAATTGGGATTGGGGTTTTGGTTTCGGAGTGAAATTGAGCGCCCTGAAGTGGACGAGTCCGGAACGAAGCGGCGGCCATCGTCGCAGGTGGAGCTGTAGTCGAAGACGTAGTTGTCGATGGGAGAGAAGGCGGAGAGGGCGAGGGAGAGGTGGAACATCGAAATTTCGAAGGTGGAAGATCCAACGATTACATGGGTAGGTGATTTTGGGTGTTTGCGATGATGGATAGAGAGGGAGGACGAGAGAGACAGCCTCCATTTTGGGAGAATTTTTTTTTTTTTTTTTTTTTTTTTCTTTTGAGGCGAGGGCGAATCTTGTGGCTTTCATAGCAAACTTCCAGTAAAGAAAGAGGGAAATTAGAATTTGAGCCAAAAATAATAGCGGCCTCTTCAAATTTTTTTGGCACCGACGACGCACATAAAAAAAGTGCCGTAAAATATCAAATTGGAGAGTCTTTTACGGCGCCCATAAAAGCACGTCATAAATAAAATATAATATTTTTTACAGCGTACATAAAAAACAGGCCATAAAAGATCAGTAAGAGAAGTCTTTTACGGTACACATAGAATGTGCGCCATAAATATAATATGACATTTACGGCACACACGAAATGCACGCCGTAAAAGATAAGAAAGATAAGTCTTTTACAACGCACAGAAAAACACGCCGTAAAAGATAATCTTTTATGGCGTGCATGGCATGCGCGCCGTAATTTGCGCGTCATAAAAGACAAGTTTTCTGGTAGTGAACACTTAGTACCCCAAAACAACAAGTTCTTTGATCGCTGCCACACTCTCTCCATGGCCACCTCCACGCGGCGACTCCTTTCCTATCTTTCTTATCTTCATTCACAATACTGATACATCGTACAAGCCGCCGATCCACAGACAATTTTTTCCACTCCACTGTATTTCCGGACCGACACTGCAATCAAAGAAAGCACTGATTCAACATGTTTTGCTAAAGGAGGAAAAGAGGAATTGGGGTTGTGGGGTTCGACAAGAGGATTGAGAGAAGATTCAGGAATTTTTTTTTTTTTTTAAGAAGAGCTGATGGGGCTACTATCAAACCTTTATTAACAGTGAAATTGTTGAATACAATGTAGCCGAAACCCCAAGTTATAGTAAGCATCTAGAAAGGCGACCCGAACAATAACAGGAACCTCTACTAATCCTATGTACTCAACAATGCACCAATTACCAAAGAGTGTCATATAGACTACTCTATTTGCTTTATAGAAAATGTGACACAACAGAAAGATAAGGTATTGCCATAAAACAATTAAACTTGCTTTTCTACTGTGTTGCCAATCGGAATAATTTTCAATAACAATTTATTTCACTATTTCCACTAGGAGGTTGCATCCAATTCAAATGGCGACAACTTTCTAGAGACGAGAAGGCACTTAAAGTGCAGACACAAACATAAAGCCCAACCCGCCCAACCAAATAAATGGAGGAACTTGTTACATATTTACACCCATAAAGCGATACATAATTAAAAGATTTAAAAAAATAAAAACCATTATATAGGCAAGACCCAAAGATGGAGCCCAAGCCAAATTAGCAGCCAGGGTTACCCATCGCCCCCCCCCCCCCCCCTAGTTAAGCCCAGCACCGCTACAGCAGGTTCACGACCAACGCACTACTGCCCCTGTCGAACTTCCTTCTCCATTTGGCCATCATCTTCCTCTGCCTAATGCCTGCACTGGACCCCCAAGAGCCTTAAAATCTGATCTATAGCCCGAGTGCGATAACCGCCATACCATCCAGATTAGAAACTTTAAACTCGGTCCTGTAAGCAGCGTAAATCAACCAGTGGATGAACACAGGTGGAATCTGATTCAGTTTCCAATCATGCAACTTGAACCACCCTCCATAACCTTGAATTCCTATCTCGGTCGACCAATCGGCTTTCCCAAACTAGGCCAAAACCACTTGAACGGAGTCTAATAGAACCAGTGACCGCAATTCTATCTACCAACCCAACCTACTTAAACAGCACCATTGCTCACTAGCTGTCGTGTTCAACACAACCATCTTCCTAAGATCACAGTGGGCAATCATGCAAGACACCAAGATCTCTACCCGAGAGAATATGAGAATGACCCTACAAATGTCGTCTGACGACAGCACTCCAAGAACGCGTCGTCGGACGAAATGAGAAATTTTTGTCGAAACCCTAACAGAGAGAATCTTCCTCGCAAAACGGTTACTTTTAGTAAACGGTTAAGATGATTTTTTTTTTGGTACAATGAAGGCAAGAAGCCCAAACAAGAAAACAAAAAACTAACCAAGAAGTCTTTTACAGATCTTCTGGGGTCTAGAGACACCTACAATATCATCAGAGACACCTACAATATCATCAAGCAAGGCTTCCACAACTAAACTAGGAGGACTTTGAAGAGTGCAAATTCCAAAAGCATGATGCGCACTCTCTTCAGCAAGGATATCAGCCACCACATTACCCTCCCTGTGTATGTGCTTGAGGTTCAGAATATCAAATTGACTTATCAGTCTTTTGCAGTTAAGAATAATAGTACCAAGTGGGTGTAAATCCACGTTCTCACTATTCAAAAGTGTCACAAAAATTTCAGAATCAGACTCAACATCTAACTTGTTGATATGTGAAGCAACAGCAAGCTGCAGACCATGAAATAAACCCCAAGCTTCAGCCTAAAGCACCTCACCTGTCCCAATGTTCACCATAAAATCACTAATCCACTCACCATTAGCATTCCTTATAACTCACTCCCCCAACACCAATTAGACCATTAGAGGAGCGAGAACCATCAACATTCAGTTTGAAACATCCCATTCCAGGCTTGCACCAAGAGATCATTTCAGTTTGTATAAACTTTTGATTATGAGGTTTGCAACTCACAGTACTCCACTCTGAGGCATATTTCAAAATAGCTGCAGGAATATTGTATGGCATGAAGAAGGAGGGCTTAAAAATTCTCTTGCATCTCCACTTCCATATAAACCAAATGCAGAAAACAAAGAAAATATTCCATTGAAGATTTCCAAAGAAACACTTTTTCTGCTTCAAATTTGCAGTAATCCACTCCCTCCATCCTAAAGTAAAGGTAGCCTTCATAGTTGCAGGGATACCAAGAGTCATCCAGACCTGCTTAGCATTGGTACAATCACGCAGCAAATGAACCATGTCTTCTTGGATATCAGGGCAAAAAGCACAATTGGGGTTGGTAGCAATACACCTTTTGAATCTCTGATCATTAGTTAATAACTTGCCATGCACAACAATCCAAAGAAAAGTCTTCAATTTGGGGGGAAGGGCATATGACCATATCTCCTTCCATCTGAAGTTTTGATCACTTTGATCCTTGTAAAGCTGAAGATAAGCAGATTTCACAGAGAAGACACCAGTAGAGGTGCCACCCCAAATTAATTTATCCACACTATTGTTAATGGATATCGGAGTGGTAATGATACTATTCACAACATCAAAGGTAAGAAAAGATCTTAATAATTCCAAATTCCAATGTTTCACAGTAGCATTACCATTAATATTGCTAACATTGATAGCAAGGTTTCTCATAAGACCAATATTAGACCAAGCATCATTCCAAAAACTAACCTGAGCACCATCGCCAATCCTCCATTGAAGACCTTGTTTTAGTAGCTCAGTACCATACACAATGCCAGACCAAGTGCTAGAGCACCTTTGGGGTTTTTTATACTGCGGGGACAACAAAGAACAATTCTTCAAATATTTCGCGTTAAAAATTCTACACAAAATCCCCTGATCACCCTGCAACAATCTCCAACTGGCTTTAGCCAACATAGCTTTATTCATACTTGCCGAATTTTTAACTCCTAGACCACCAACCTCCTTAGGTCTGCAAACATTTTCCCAATTAACCAGATGAATCTTCTTCTGTTGAGCGGAATCCCCCCAAAGAAAATCTCTGTTTAACTTGTCCAATTTGTCACAAATCTGAATTGGGAGTTTAGCAGTTTGCATGGAATAGACAGGAATTGATGAAGTAACTGCTTGAATAAGGGTCAACCTGCCTGCCATAGTAAGGGTTTTACTTTTCCAGCTAGCAAGTTTAGCTTGAACTTTGTCCACGATGCCAAAATAGGTGTTTTTAGTAACTCTAGTATGAATCAAAGGCATGCCTAGATACTTACCAAGGTCTTTAGTGAGAGGAGAGCCACATATAGAACTTATATTAGAAGCTGCTGCATCAGTGATGTTAGGAGAGCAGTAGACAAGAGATTTGTCGAAGTTAATTGACTGACCAGATAAATCACAGAAGATATCCATGCACCGCTTCAACACCCTTGCTTGGTCAGGACTAGCTTCAGCAAATAAGATTAAGTCATCGGCAAAGAATAAGTGGGACACAGAAGGACCAGATTGGGAAGAATCAATAGGCTTCCATTGTCCAACATCAACAGTCTGAGTTAATCAGATGTGACAATTTTTCCATGCATAAGACAAATAAATAAGGAGACAAGGGATCACCTTGTCTTATGCCTCTCCCAGCAGAGAACTGGTTGAAAAGTTCCCCATTAACAATAATCTGATAAGTCGCGGAGGTTACACAGCTCATGATTAGTTTGATTAGCATAGGGGGAAGCTGGATTTCATAGAGAACTTGCTCTATGAACTGCCAATTTAGCTTGTCATAAGCTTTAGAGAGGTCAATTTTCCAAGCCATGAACACTTTAGCTCCTTTGGCAAGTCTGCATTTATGCAAAATTTCCTTAGTGACCATTATGTTGTCTGAAATATGTCTTCCAGGCACGAAGCTTACTTGATTCGAGCTTATCCATCTGCATAACAAAGGTTTAATTCTGTTCACAATAATTTTAGTGATGATCTTGTAAAGGGTGCAGCATAGGCTAATTGGGCGAAATAGGTGCATGTGTTGAGGAGCTTGAGTTATAGGTACAAGGGCAATCAAAGTATGATTTAGCCCCACAGGAATACTTCCCGTATGGAAAGCATTGGATACCAAATCAACAATTTCATTGGAGCAGAGATTCCAGTGCTGTTTATAGAACAAAGCAGGGAAGCCATCCCAACCTGGAGCCTTCAAACTACCAATATTGAATAAAGCATTATGAATATCACTGGCAGCAACACTTTTATTCAATCTTTGGAGGGAGCTACCATCAATAGTGGGGAACAAAATAGGTATATGGAATCTAATATCAGGTCTAACTTCAGCAGCAAACAAATTTTCAAAGAAGAGCAGAGCTATGTTTCTCATAGTTTCTGGAGCATCAGACCAAGTTCCAGAAGCATTGAATAAACCATCAATCTTGTTTCTCCTTCTTCGAACCATTGTAGTTAAGTGAAAGAAGTTTGTATTCCTATCCCCATTGGTTAGCCATTTATCCCTAGATTTTTGTCTCCACAACAAAGCTTCAGAGTCTCTAATTCTTTCATATTGTGAAATCAAATCTCTCTCAAGATTAAGGAGAAAAGGGTTATCTTTCCATCCTAAACTCTTTTGAATTCCACAAATTCTAGCAAGAAGTCTCCTTTTCTGTTTAAAAACATTACCAAAAACATTTTATTCCACTCAAAAAGAGATGCAGCAAGAGTAGTTACCTTATGAACAATGTCACCAGAGCAATCGGTCCATGTGTTGTTCACAAAATCATTGTAGGCATCATGCTGCATCCACATAGCTTGAAACCTGAACGGAGAGTTGAGTCTATGATTTCTAGCATCAGGATGTAACCTAACAAGGACCGGACAGTGATCGGATTTCATCCTAGCTAGGTGCTTCACACAAGCATCAGGAAAAAGAACCCTCCAGTCACAATCACAAAATCCTCTGTCAAGTCTCTCTTTAATACTATTATTAGTCCAAGTAAAATCAGCACCTTGGTACCCCATATCAATTAGACCATTCCTGCAAACCCAGTCTTGCATGCCCCCAAAATTGCACCTACCTCCCCCAATTTTATCTGAGTAAGATAATAGTTCATTGAAATCGCCAACAAGAATGCTAGGGATATTAGCTTGAGCAGCAACAGTATCCAAATGGTGCCATAATCTACCCCTAGCAGTATTACAGGGACTGGCATATATACCTGAAAGTAGCCAGTCTTGACTCCCAGTATAGTGCACCTTCACCGAGATAGATTGAAAAGAAGAGTCAACTACATCAACAGTCACTTTAAGATTGTCCATAGCATCCATATTCCTCCCGAAAACCCAGTAGCTTCCATAACTTCAAAATCATTAAACCCAAGTTTCATCAAAAATTTATCTGCCTTTGCAAATTGAACTCGAGGCTCACAGATAATAAGAATATCAACATTATGCATTTTAACCAAGTCTTGAACAGCAGTTCGAAACTTCTCACTCCCAGCTCCACGAGCATTCCAAAACATGATGTTCTCCATAAAGAACGATAAGGAGAAGGAGGGGTGAAACCCAAATTAGGAAACAATCATGTCCTCTCCCTTTCGGGGGGACAAATTGGTTTGCATAGCAACATTATCAGCAGAATTATCCTGCATATCAATAGCAGAGTCACATGGACTCAGATGATCATCATCACCATCAATATTAGAAACCCTTTCCCTTTGATGCTCAAGTTGTTCCATAACATCATCCAGAGGTGTATGTCCAAACCCAGCATCAACTGCACCAGAGCTACCATTCCAGTCCTTCCCAGACTTCAGAGAAATCGTGAAATCAGAGGAGGTTCTGAAAACACCAGCCATAGTTTTACTAGATGCTAGGTTTTTAGCACCACTAGATTTGACACTTTTTCTCGCAATCCCATGAGTGCTTTCAGATTTGAGAGCAGGGGTGGATTTAGTGGTCATAGGATGTTTGATATTAGAAATCTCCTGTAGAGGACTTTTTCCCCTGATACTACTTCCAGAACTATGACTATCCACTCCAACCTTATCCTTCGATTTTCCTTCTTTAGCGAGCAAAGCAGCAGTTTTCTCCTGAACTTGCTTCCAAACCTGAACAATTTTTGGCTCAGGTCCATTAGGTTTAATAGCAGCAGGGCCAGCTTCATGATGCTTGTCAATAGAGTTCGTAGTTTTCTCACCAGTACCATTGTCTTCTTGCAAAATAGCAAATCTAGACCCAGCTACAGTCTTCCCTTTCACATTACTCTGGGTAGCAGTACCCATCCTTCTATTTTTGTAATTCATTATCATCCAGGGTCCCGTGTTCTTCTTAGCAGTCTCAGTCTCCACACTAGGCGTACTAGCTTCAACTTGATTAGCAATAGTATTAGACAGTTCACTTGTACTTCCAGGTTCACCATTATTATTCTGCAATATCACAACAAAGTCATTAATAGTACCTGCCATATTTGCCTCATAGTTAGCCAAAGGAGACTGATTGGCTTGCATAGGAGTAGTTGGTATGGAACTGGTATAAGGACAATGATCCTTTACGTGCCCAAACACCCCACAATTGAAGCAAATGGTAGAAATGCCCTCATAAACTACTCCGAAAGGCTTATTATCCAATTCCACAAAGGGTTTTAAAGGTTCAGCAAGATTGACTTCAACACAAATTCTGCAGAATTTACCTCTAGCCTGAACAAGGGTATGTTGATCCACCTTAATAACCTTCCCGATCATACTTCCTATCTTCTCCATTGTGAATTGCTTAAAATACTTCACAGGGAGACCATTGACGCGAACCCAAATAGCCATTCTAGTAATCGTATCCCCATTGGGGTCAAAATCTGGTCTCCATTTTGGCACCACCAGGGTTTGCCCCGCAATTATCCATGATCCATTACAAAGTGTATAATCCATGTCCTCCATCAGTTGAAATTTCACAATAAAGAAAGAATTGGGAAGATCAATAAGCTGCCAAGGCCCCCGGAGTGTCCATTTCCTTGCCAGAGCTCGCTTCATAAAATCATAGGAATTTTCAGAATTGGATCTGCCCATTAGTTTTACAATCACCGCACAATTCCAATCCAGATCAAGTTTATCCTCAACACGCTGTGAGAATGTGATATTTGGACCAAATTTACCTTCTGAAATGGAGTAATCGTCCTCACCCAGAACAAAGTCTTTCATCATTGCAGTTGAAAAACGATTTATTGGCTTTAAAACTGAATTAGCGTAACTCATCACAGTGTTACCTGGCCTAGATTCCGGCGAATCCATCGGTTGGGGTGCAGTAGGTTCAAGCTGTACCTTCTGGATCTCTTCACAAATGGAGTCATCGAATCTAATACGTTTGTATTGTGTAGTAGAGGATGAGGGCTCTCCGCCACTCCCTGGTGGAGCGGCGGAGAAGTGGAAGATGGGAGTCGCCGTCGCCGTTGAACTGGTAGTGCAATGACAGCAGGGACGGCAGAGGGCAGTGTATCGAGCGAAAATTTAGGGATTGTCAGGAGTTAAATTGTTGCACCATTTGAACGAAAAGCATTGTCTTTGTAACTTAAGATGATTTTAGATTAATGGGGTTTTGTTTTTGGGTTACAGATTAATGGGTTTTATTTCTTTTAAGTAAATGAATGTGTTTTTTTTTAAAAAAAAATTCCATGTCATTACTTAACTGCAACGGCTGTAGTTGACAGATTTTTGTAACAAATTTTTTTAACTCCGGGTATGAAAATGATAAAATTTAATTCTTAGATATGAAATTGAAAAGGCCCCTATAGTTTTGGGGGGTAAAATGTAATTAATTTTTTTTTTCTTTTTTCTTTTTTGGCAAATGATGAGCAGGTATTTCACATTGCAGTAGGTTTGGGTTTAGTACAGGAATTTCCCTAGTCTTTTTCTTTAAAAAGCACCTCACAGTTTCTGACTTTCTCCAACTTTTTTCTTCTCTGATGTGCAGATTGGAAAGTTAAGGAGAATTTAGGGAAGGAAATAGTCAAGAAATGTGATGGGTTACCATTGGCTATCGTTGTATTCGGAGGACTCTTAGCAACTAAAGAATCAGTACGCGATTGGGAGAGGATGAATAGAGATATGCCATCTTTTTTACAGCAAGCCAACGGTCATAAAAATATATTGGCAAAGGTTTTGGCTCTAAGCTACAATGAGCTGCCACACGAATTGAAACCTTGTTTCCTTTATTTGAGTCATTTCCCAGAGGATGCTGCAATACCTAAAAACAAATTGGTTCAATTATGGATTGCAGAAGGCATCGTATCTCATAATTCAGAACAAGATGAACAGGAGACAGATGAAGAGCTAGAGGATGTGGCAGAAGGCTACTTGGTATCCTTGATCAATAGGTGCATGGTTCAAGTGGCAGAATCTGGGTCTACTGGAAGAATCAAAACGTGCCGCCTCCATGATATTATGCGTGATTTTTGCTTGTTAAGAGCAAAGAAGGAAAACTTTCTCAAGCTTGTTCGCTATTCAAATGGAAGTAATGCTGATTCTTCTTTAAGCCTGCCATCAGGTAAAACGCGAAGACTTGCTATCTACTTGCCTGAAGACGTTGACAGATTTATCTCATCGCCACGCAAACAATATTCCAACCTCAGGTCACTTTTGTATTTCCATGGGAAAAGGTGTAGAGTGGAGGATTGGCACCTCATTAAAAAGATTTTGAGCCTCAAAATGCTCAGAGTCCTAGATCTTGAAGGGGTAAATGGACCTTATGGTAAGCTGCCAAAAGAGATTGGGGACCTCATTCAGCTGCAGTTTCTAAGTTTAAAGAAAACATATATCGCAGTTCTTCCACCATCCATAGGTAATTTGATCTTCTTGAAAACCCTAAATCTGCAGACTATTAGTAAATTTAGTAGGGATTCAACGGTACAAATTCCAAATGTGATATGGAAGATGAAGTGGTTGACCCATTTATATCTTCCCAAGTGGTGTGGCAACATGGTTAATGAGCTGAAGTTGTCCAATCTTCACCGCTTGCAGACACTAGTGAACTTCCCTGCAAACAAATGTGATGTAAAAGATCTTCTGAAATTGACTAAACTGAGGAAACTGGTGCTCAATGACCCAGCACATTTCAAAAGTTTAGTAGAAATTTTCAGTCCCCCAAATGATGTCACATTAAGCTGCCTTCAGTCCTTGTCCTTAAAAAGTGACACACTTGCATTCCCCGATGAGGTAGTAGATGTCAAGCAACTCCTGTCAAGCTGTTCAGCTCTTCAGAAGTTTCATGTGGAAGGACGAATAGAAAACCTACCAGAATACCTTCAGTTCCCTCCAAACATTACCAAGTTAACTTTATGGGGTTCTAATCTTGTCGAAGATCCAATCCCAACATTGGAGAAGCTGCCTAACTTGAGAATTTTGAGCGGATGGCAAATGTTCATGGGGAAGAAAATGGTTTTTTCCAATCAAGGTTTTCCTGAACTCAGAAGTCTACTGCTTCGTGGCTTGATGCATTTTGAGGACTGGATGATGGAGGAAGGAGCTATGCCGAATCTTTATCGATTGGAAATCTCAAATTGCATTAAACTGAAGACAATTCCTGCTGCAGTTAGTTCTGTCAAAACTCTTCAGGAATTGGAGATATGTGGGTGCCTATTCAAGATCAAAATTAGACCTGAAGAAGAGGACTTTTACAAAGTCCGACATGTGCCCTCCGTTGTGATTCGGAATTGAGGTTACTTGGTGCCAAAGTGTGATGATCCTCAGGTAACAATTATCCAAAGTTCATACATTCCCATTTTAATGTTATGCAATGTAACTTATAATATAATCCTTGTCATTCTAAAACTTCGGGTTGAATATACCTCTCGACAGAAATAGTTCCTTTGATTATCTTCACTACTTTTCTATTCCCTATTCCCAGAAACGTCCATACTTCTTGCTTTATTAATGGTGACAGTGGATATCTTATGGCCTAGAGGACTAAAAGCACTATCATGTAACAGTGGATATATTGTATCTTAACGGGCTGCAGGTTTTGCCGCTATACTGGAAGGCCAACTGATAATGCAGTTACAAACCAAGTCACCACAAGATTGCTGCTACATGTAAAATATGAAACTTCATAAATGTGTTGAAACAGTTGCATCACTTTGTTTTCTATTTCAATCATACTACAGGGCACAGGCGTGATGGCCTAGCCTCCCTTTGTAGAATTACACCCACAAAAAAAACACAAAGATTTGTAAAGGGGCCAAGGACCTAATAGACAATGTGCCTTATTTTTCAGTGAGTGTGTTTTCTTTTCCGATTGGGTGTGTATATTGAACCAGGCTCTGTTAACGAAAGGAATATTTGGTCCAGTGGCTCAAGTATTAAAAGCAATGCTTGCATGATCACTGAGGGAAAGAAGAAGAAACTACCTGTAGAAAAGCTCTGCTTTGGAAATTTCAAATCTATCACACAGAGCTTCTCAGGAATAAGTACGCAGAGAATCAGATCCATAAATATTGCCATTCAGATAAGAACTATTTAAGACTTTGATGATTATATGAACACTAGAAGTCATTAAATGACTAACTGAGACAGAAAAAATTATATTTGAAATGGCTTTGCAATATCAAGCCCCCCTCCTTTTTCTAACCAAACGCTTAATGTTGTAATCTTGCAAGAAGCATGGCCTTGGGATTCTCTACATTGCTGACAACTATTGCTTGATCTGTGTCATCTTTAATGATTTCAACTAGCCCATAAACAGTTAAAAATAGCAGCTCTGGTTTTTCGAGATCAATCAAGAGAATAACTTATTCATATGAGTGAGACTAGTTCAAGTTTTTTTTCTACTAGTAGAACTAACTACACATTATTACAACCAATTATATCTCATGCTCCTCACTGAGAGAAACCGTCTCCTGAACAAGAAGAGAATCTAGCACTTCTCAGGAGTGAAATTTCAAATTTCTAAGTCTTAAACACAGGTGACCTGTGACAGTTCACTCATCAGGCTACAAACTCACAATGGAATATCAAAGTACATCAAAATCAAATAAAAAATAAAAATCAAATTAGACCGCAGATCCAAACATTAAATTCACATCAGATATACATGTAACATATTGATTAAAGGAAATCCGATGCAGTTTACAAAAGAATGGAACATATCAATTAATCTTCATAGTCATATAAACCAAAGTGAAACGACAATCAATCAATGGTGGGACCGAATTCAGAAACAAAAAATACCAAATTATAAGCATTATCTGAATGGCTGAATCTAAAAAAGCTCCAAGAAAGTAATGCAGCACTTGATCCCCGAACACTGTTTCATATACTTTCAAGTATAATAATACGCACGAGCAACCTCTAAAGAAAAATGTGCAATTCAACCTTGACTTGGTTTCCATTCTATGAATCGAACAAGTAAGATTGTCCAATATATTGGAGAGATGTGTGATTGACCATAGAAAAAGAGCTGCAGTCTTGAATTTTATGTCCACCACAGAACTTTATATCCATGTTGATGACAGGAATCATGCCATGAAATCATATCACATGAAAAACCCTTTCCAATATGAGTTTTACCGCTCATTCCTATCATCAACGAGGATATGAAGTGCTTAAAGATTGGACAAAAAGTTGAAGAGAGCAGCTCTTGTTTTGCGATCAGACACAGATCTGTCTTATATAGCGAACATTACTTCTCAAATTCACATAAGTGAAACTAGTTCAAGTCTAACCAACACATTTCATTCAACAAGTTTGGCTCCTGCGGATTATTACACCCTTAAGAACGGTACTTTTTTTTTCCAGCAATGGATCAAGATGATTTGGCGATCACAAACCCACTCCATAAATTTCAAAACCTTCATGACTCGACATCTAATTAAAAATAATAACCAGATCCACAAAACAAGAAGAACGAAATGCCGAGTTTAAACTGATTGAAAGCCATCAAGCACACACCTTTCTTTGAATCCTTAAGGGATTATGGCAGCGGAGACGTGGCGCAGAAGGATTGAGTGGAAGATTTGGTGAGATTGAGATAGGAGGAGGGTGAGACTCAAGAGAGACTCAGATCTGGGAGGCGTGTGAAGCGAGCGTGGTGATACTTATAGCCCCCATCAATCCCTACGGCGTGTTTTAACTTTAAAAGTAACTTTTTGACTTGCGGTAACTGGAGATATTCACCATTACAGCGCCGTGAAGATATTCACCTCAAATCGACCGCCGGCGTGTTTTAACTTTAAAAGTAACTTTTTGACTTGCGGTAACTGGAGATATTCACCATTACAGCGCCGTGAAGATATTCACCTCAAATCGACCGCCGGAACTTTCGAAATACGATTACATACAACGGGAATTGGAGTTATCGAGAATTCTTTGCAGGTGAAGACTAAAGAGATCCCAAAGGAGCTTCTTACTTCCCAAATAGATGCCAAGGGGACTTCTTACAAGGCACTTTTAAATAGCCATACTTACAAGGCACTTTTTAAATAGCCATATGGAATAGTTGATGCTCATTGATAATTCATCGGGACTGGCCATTTCAATGGATGTATTAGTGTTGCTCAACTGCCATAGTTCCTTGTTATGGGATGATGTTGAATTTTCGACGAGGTTTAATGCAGCAGCAAATTCAAAAGCACAAAGTGAAGTGTGTTCTAATATCCACAATCCATCATATCAGTCGTGAAAAGCAGTAGAATATCATAATAGAAAGATAGACGAACGATACACATGAATCAGTGTCACCATTGTGTCACAAAAACCCATCAAAATATTAAAAATATGTTTCGACTTCATATGGAATCAAACCTCTGTTCCACAAATTTATAGTTTGGAAATTGGAATGTGTGTACTACTTGCATATTAACTCAAATTGTTCAAACAATACAACGTTGCAAACAAACAGAACTTGTTAATACAATGTGTGAACATGAACGTCCACCTAATTTGAGTTCACATTCATGTTCACACAACTCAATGGCATGACTCAAAAGACTCAAATTAGTAAGAGTGGGCATAATGCACCGCAAATGAGGTACCGCACCGTTTTACACTGAAACAAGCGTATTGGTGATCGCACTGGAATAAAGTGGTGCAGCTTCTCTCCCACACCGCACCGCACCGCATGAATATGATGTGGTTGCAGTTTCGGGTCCTGAACCACCCGGTTTAAACCGCACCGCCCCGTTTTATTTATTTATTATATTGTTATATTATTTTTAATATATCTTATTTATTATATGATGAAATTTAATTAAAAGCAAGAATTTCATAATTCCTAAAAATTAATTCTCTTGTTTGACATTATCAGATTCAAAATTTTAAATTTCTTTGTGGAATAAAAAAGAAATTATCTAAAATAAGGCTTTCTGTATTTAATTATTTTTTTGGTTTTAAATTTTCTTAATTTATTATACATTTTAAATCATAAATAGATACAACCAAACAATAGAAATTACAATTAATGAAATTTTAAATTGATAGAGTTAAAGATTCTATCATTTATACATGTCTACCGATTTCATAATTTTCTCGTCCAAATAGAGTATAAAATCGACCCTAAATATAAATCACCTAAAAGAATTTCTCTCTTCACACACAAGTTGGGCCAAATTGGCCCTCATTTTATGGACTTAAAAGAGTAAAAATAATAACTACGTTCAACCGGAACCGGATCACAACGCACTGGAAAATGTGGAAACCGAATTAATTGGTTTAGCATATTTGAAACACGGTTGCAGTTTGCAAAATGACCAATCCGAATGAAGTGGTGCGGTTCCAGTTTTGGCCTTAATCCGCATCGCACCACACAGCCCCCACCCCTACAAATTAGAGTGATCAAATTTCAGCCAAGAAACAACAGCTAGAACCACAAAATCAAAAGGGATGGGTCAACAAGGTGAACAAAACCATAAGGTTGTTCTAGACATCCTTTCCTAAAACCAGTAATTCATAAACCCTAAGCAGAACAATAACACCTCACATTGTTCCTAGTAAACTTCTAGGAAGGAATTGGCAACAAGCAATAATAGACAATAGATAACCAAATGTAACACTTCAACGGGGATACTTGATCCATGTTCAACCTATAGACATCTGGGCAAAAGCTACCACATACATGACATAGCATTACAGTAGACTATATTCAAACTATAACACAATACCAGCACACAAAGGAGTAAACTATAATTTGAGATACGTGTTGTCAAGAAACAAAACACATTTCTGCTGATGTTACTCATAGCAATCACGATTAAAACGTTCCACAGTAAACACCAGGGCTGTTCAAATGTAGACTATAACATGGATTTGTATTTGACAACAGAAGATATTTGTTAAGAAAACCACAAATCTTTACAATGGACTTAAAAGGAGCATTTTTTTTTTCCTTCTCAATTCAATTCCTGACACATGGCCAGATAATTCTAAACCACACTAATAATGTTCAAAAAATAAAAGAACAGAACATCCTAAAGAGCAACATAACAAAAAGCCAATTTAGAATCATAACCTTAAAGTTTCATCGATTAACAACAATCACCCACACATCTAAAAGAAAGCAAATTCTATTTACCAGTCAAAACAACCAGCTTAGCTGCCTAATTTGTCTCAACCCAATAACCAGCAACAATAACATGCGCGTACACTGGGATATACACAGACTTGCAAAGTTTTCAGCATATCCAAGTAGTAAATAAATTCAACAAACATAAGGCAAGAAACAAATGAATCAATCAGAAACAGATATAGCTGAAAATAATGATATAGAAGTAATGACAGCAAATTGAGAGTGATTCTAAATATTCTCAGAACAAAATAACAGTTAACAAAACCCGATAAGCTAGAACCCTCATACTACACAGTCGAAACACGAAAAGCAAAGCAGTAGAGACCATCCTAGGTGTTGGTTGCCCTAGTGTAGATCTGCTGGCTGGCGTGAGCAGAGACCATCCTGATGGATCCCCTAGCCATCAAGTCCTTGATTGCCCTCCTGGCCAGAGAGCCGTTGATCCTGAGACGATCGGAGAGAATGGACGGTGTGATCAGCTTGAACTTGGGGGCCTCAGACAGCAGCTTATCGTAGGTGGCCTGGTCAAACAGCACCATGTTGTTGACCTTCTCCTTTTGCTTTCCTTTGCTCCATTTCTTCTTCTTCTGCTTCCCTCCACCGGACTTGGCCGGCTTCGACGACGGCGGCGGTGCCTTTTCCTTCTTCGGAGCCTGAAATTCAAACCAGCGTTAGTATCGTATACATAAGTAGATTCTAGATTTCGGGGAAGGAGAAGGTACGAACCATTGGATTGGATTTCTTGTGCGAGTTTGAGGAGGAGGGGCTTTGGAGGCAGCGAGCGACTGAGCCGAGAGGTGGAAAGGTTGAGAGTTTTTATATCTAGGGTTTCTCTGTATATGCGTCTTACGACGTCGTCTTGGGAGTCTTTGGGCCGTTTATAATTTATCGTGCTCTCAATTTTGAGCTGGATCGGGATCTTGGTACATGCATGACCCAAAAGCCCAAAGCTCAACTATGTGAGAAAAGTAGGCCTACAATATAATGATATTTTTTTTTTCTTTTTTTTTTTTCAAGAATAAATTTGATAAGGTAATTCACCAATAGTTTTCGGTAGAGTGATTTTGTTTCGGGCAGGTTAATATCTGATAATACTCTAGTTGCTATAGAGGCAGCTCATTTTATGTATAAGCTTCGAAGACAAAGAGAGTGTTAATTTTTTCTCTCTCAAATTTGACAAGACCAAAACTTACGATTGTCTTAAGTGGAGTTTATTGCAAGCTATGTTACTAAAACTAGGTTTTGATGATCAGTGGGTTAAAATAGTTATGTCTTGCTTGTAGTCAGTGATGTATCTAATTTTGTAGAATCGCTGTAAATCTGTATGTAATTGAGATTTTTATTTAATTAGGTATGGAAAGTTTGTTTCCTTTTAGAGTTAGACTACTCATTTGTACTTGTATATATACCCCAATTGTGAGATGAATAGAATCAATGAATTAACTCTGAATTGAAGTATTCTTTTCTACTTTGTATCAGAGCAGGTTCAATCCTTTAAACTTACGCTGCATCCTTTGAATCAAGAACACCACAAACCGCTGCGTACCACCACCATTGAAATCAAACCATCCTAAATTTCAAACCACCATCATCCTACCTTTTTTTGAAAAAAGAAGAAAAAAAAATTTCCCAAAACATTCATATCCATCTTGAAACCCTAGAAAATCCAATCCTGCGAAAATACTGAATTCATCAATGGTGCAATCAGAGAAACAGGCTATGGGCATTCGGTAACTACTGAATTTTCTGTTATGGCTCAACGAAAACAGGGTCCTCCTCCAGGCTTCTCAGGACATTCTCCAGGCCATCCTCTAGGTAAACCAAATCCATATGCAAACAAAAGGTGCATTATTTATGGGGAATTAGGTCATAGCAAGGAGCGGTGCTATGAAGTGATTGGTTACCCTGATTGGTGGGATTTCACCAAGAAACCGCTGAAGAATCTGGGCAAGGCCGTTGTTGCTACTACAAAGGAAGTTTACCTAGACAATGTCTCCGCTAATGTAGCTCAGTCAGGTATGAAGGGTAAGGTTACTTTTAATAGTACATGGATAATTGATACAGGTGCATCTCATCATATGACCAGTGACCCAAGTCTTGTGAAAAACCTTAGACGTTCCCCTTAAAACGTTGTCTCTACTGCTGATGGTACTCTAACTTCGGTCACCGGAGAAAGTTTTATTGCTTTATCTGATACCTTAACCCTTGAATCAGTCTTAGTTATTCCATCACTAGCTTATAATCTCCTGTCTGTTGGTCAAATTATTTTAGCTCTTGCATGTATTGTGACATTCTATCCGTCTTTCTGTGTGTTTCAGGACATTCTGACTCGACAGATTCTTGGTTATGGTGTTAGAAATGGGAAATTATACTATCTGGATTTGACAGAGACTGGAAAGAAACAGAAGCATCTTTTGGGACAAGCTAATCATATCAACGGGGTAGAGAATGCGAAGGAAGTTGTATGGTTATGGCATCGCCGTTTAGGTCATCTATCCTTTACTTATCTTAAGAAGCTGCAACCTCATTTGTTTTCAGTTGTTAGTGATTTGGATTTCCACTGTGACATTTGTGAACTGGCCAAGAGTCACCGTATTTCATATTCACCAAGTCTTAATAAAAGTCATGTTCCTTTTATGAAGATTCACTCTGATGTCTGGGGTCCTGCGAAAATTCCTTCTCTTTCTGGAGATCGGTATTTTGTAACGTTTATTGATTATTGCACTCGCATGACATGGGTATCATTATTGAAGAATAAGAGTGATGTATTTGGAATGTTTATTGAATTTCCCAAAATGGTGGCAACTCAATATCAACAATCCATCAGAGTGTTTCAGTCTGACAATGGTGGAGAGTTTGTGAATGGCCCTATGATTGAGTTTTGCCGGTCACATGGAATTCGTCATCAAACCTCTAATTCTTATACTCCTCAACAGAATGGTTTAGCAGAACGGAAGAACAGACAGTTGATGGAAGTTGTTCGTGCTTCCTTGTTTGGCATGAATGTACCTCGGTCTTATTGGGGAGACGTAGTGAAATCAGTAGCATATCTTATTAACCGTACTCCTTCACGGGTGATTGAGTTTCAGAATCCTCAACAGAAGCTTCATACAATTTTGACCATCCCTTCTATGCCTAATTTGGAGCCCCGGGTGTTTGGGTGCACAACTTATGTTCATATTCCTAAGCCGCAACGTAGCAAGCTTGATCCCCGTGACCGTAAGTGTATATTTGTTGGTTATGCTGACTTCCAGAAGGGTTATCGGTGTTATGATCCTCTTATTGGCACTATACATATCTCTCTTGATGTTTCGTTTCGTGAATCCGAGCCTTATTACTCAAGGGGAGCTTCTCAGTCTTCCCGTCAGGGGGAGAGAGGTTGTGAAGGGAATCCTCATTCTATTATTGATTTTGATGCCTTCGAAGACTTGGAAAATTTGGAGGAACGATTTGAAGGTAGAAATTCTGAAACAGAAAAATGCAACTGCCGAACAGGGTGTTGTAAATTCCGAAACAGAAAATGCAACTGCCGAACAAAGCGTTGTAAATTTCGAGACAGAAGAGATGACTTTCTTAGATAGTTTGAATCAAAATCAAGACGTATCTGAAGCTCACACACAAGATATTCCCCCTTCTGCATCACCAACTGAAGATCCCGATCAGAATGATCCACCTCAGGTACCCCTAAACTTTAATGAGTCTTCTGGGTTAGAAAGTGTCGAATCTAGGAAATCACAAAGGCTTACCAAGGGAATTCCTAAGAAACAATATGAACCAGATATCAAAGCCAAAGCTAAATACCATATAGCTAATTTTATGTCTAACCATAGGATTTCTGGGTCACATGCATTTGTTGTTGATCAATTATCTACTGTATCTATTCCTAGTAACGTGCAGGATGCATTGAAGGATCCAAAATGGGCAAAGGCGATGAGTGAAGAATTGGAAGCTCTTCAAAAGAATGCAACATGGGAGCTAGTACCTATGTCGGTTGGAAAGAAGACTGTAGGATGTCATTGGGTATTTACTGTGAAGCTTAATGCAGATGGGACTATTAATAGATACAAGGCGAGGTTGGTTGCCAAAGGATATACACAACGCTATGGGATTGATTATGGGGAGACTTTTGCACCTGTAGCTAAGATTAATACTGTCCGGATTCTAATCTCACTTGCAGCAAACAAAGATTGGTCCTTGCATCAGTTTGATGTGAAGAATGCATTTCTTAATGGAAATTTGGAGGAAGAAGTGTACATGGATATGCCCCCAGGTGTTAAGAATTACCCAAGTGGCGTTGGCAAGGTATGTAAATTGAAGAAGTCTTTGTATGGCCTGGAGCAGTCTCCAAGAGCTTGGTTTGGAAGATTTTCAAAGTCCATGAAAGCCTTTGGATACAGACAGAGCAATTCTGACCATACCTTGTTTATCAAACGCAAGAATGGTAAGATTACAGCTCTTATTGTGTATGTTGATGACATGATTGTTACAGGGGATGATCCGAAAGAGATGAATGAAATGCAAAAGTATCTGTCAAAGGAGTTTGAAATGAAGGATCTGGGACAACTGAAGTATTTTCTGGGTATTGAAGTTGCAAGGTCTAAGAAGGGGATTTTGCTTTCACAAAGGAAGTATGTCCTTGATTTACTTGCTGAAACGGGGATGTTAGACTGCAGACCAATGGAGACACCCATTAAGATGAATCACAGACTTGCTATTTATCCTGACCAAGTTCCAGCTGATATAGGGAGATATCAACATCTTGTAGGAAGGTTGATTTATCTTTCACATACTAGACCTGATATTGCTTATGTTGTGAGTGTTGTTAGTCAATTTATGCATTGTCCTAGTGAAGAGCATATAGATGCAGTCTTTCGTATTTTGAGGTACTTGAAGATGGCGCCAGGTAAAAGGTTATTGTTTCAGAAAAAAGATGAATTGGAAGTTGTTGGGTACACAGATGCAGATTGGGCTGGTAATAAAACTGACATACGTTCTACATCTGGGTACTTCATTTTTGTTGGAGGGAACCTTGTCACTTGGCGTAGCAAAAAGCAGAAAGTCGTTGCCAGATCAAGTGCAGAAGTTGAGTTCCGAGGTATGACACATGGAGTCTGTGAAATGTTATGAATTCGTAATGTCTTGAAAGATCTGGGCTACAAGATTAAAAAGCCTATGGATTTACTTTGTGAAAATATAGCTGCCATTGAGATTGCA
Source organism: Rosa persica (assembly GCA_025331145.1). Taxonomy (NCBI): domain Eukaryota; kingdom Viridiplantae; phylum Streptophyta; class Magnoliopsida; order Rosales; family Rosaceae; genus Rosa; species Rosa persica. Next base: position 13,266,223 of record WFKR01000006.1, on the reverse strand, counting down.
CATAATCCAGTTCAGCATGATAAAACAAAGCATGTGGAGGTTGACCGTCATTTTATTAAAGAAAATCTTGACAGAAAGGTTATTCACTTTCCATTTGTAAACTCAGAAGAGCAATTAACTGATGTTCTTACTAAAGGAGTGTTCAGAAAGATATTTGACAGCTCGGTTGATAAGTTGGGCATGATAGACATCTATGCACAAACTTGAGGGGGAGTGTAGAGTCACTGTAAATCTGTATGTAATTAGAATTCTTATTTAATTAGGATATCCTGTAATTATAGAAAGTTTGTTTCCTTTTAGAGTTAGACTATTCCTTTGTAGTTATATATATCCCTCATTGTGGGATGAATAGAATCAACGAATTAACCCTGAATTGAAGTATTCTTTTCTACTAATCTTGCTCAATGGTGAACCTACCAGGAATATCACTCTGAAAAGAGGCAATAGACAGGGAGATAAGATACCTCCGTACTTGTTTAATGTATATTATGTGCGCAGAAGGATTATCTACAATGATTTCGAGTATAGTTGATAATCAATTATTGCAAGGGTTAATAATGTGTCCGGGAGTTCCCACTTTACATCATCTCTTCTTTGTAGACGATAGCTTCCTTTTTGGTAGTGCCACGGCAGGGGAATGCTCCCAATTCAGAGCCATTCTAAACGTCTATGAGAAAGCCTCTGGTCAGAAGATAAATGATCAAAAAAAGTAGTGTAGGTTTCGGCTGTAATGTGAACCCTCTTTTGCAAACATTTGGCCTCGATTCTGGAAGTTAATTAATTGTGTTCAACAGCATGATTGATACCTGAGATTACCCCTACACATTGGTAAGCCCATGATTGCAAGCTTCTAATATATAAAAGATAAGTTGACAAAGAAGTTGTTCAATTGGAAGTCCAAAATCTTCACCTTAGCTGGGTAAGAGATTCTTATAAAATAATAAAAGCAGTTGCTCATCAAATCATGCCTCTATATACAATGAATTGTTACTTGCTTCCCAACCGATCAGGTGATGATTTTCATTAGGTTTGTGCTCAGTTTTTTTGGAGATATAGAGGAAAACAAAAAAATTCACTAGATATCATGGGACAAGATGTGCCTAAGTAAGAGAGAAGGTGGTATGGTATGGGATTCAAAAATTTATACCTCTACAATCTAGCACTGCTTGCTAAACAATGGTAACCACAAACGTAAGGGCGGATTCGACCTCGCTGATCACAGAGATGCAAAGCAAAGCGACTTGAACCAAGACCAACAAACTCGATTAGGACCCAAGACCTGCCTAAATCCATCAAACGTAAGAAGATTGCTGAGCCAACCAAAGATCGAGGTTGCATAGCGTTACCCTATGTGTTGGGTGCCCGCGTGAACGTGGCTTTGTTGAGCATAGACGAAGGTGTTTTATAGAAGGAAAGAAAAGTAACAAATAATGTTCGGGATATTGCAAAAAAAAAAAAAAAAAACAATAGGCAGCTAATTTTGATCCCTTAATAAGAATTCCTAATCCTACTTGGAGAAGGATGTCAAGTTCTGTATAAATAGGCATGTTCAATTACATGATTAGCAGCGGGTGTTGATTATAACTGCCGACCTCAGACAATGATGACTGATGTTTCATCCTCATTATCCTTCAAAAGAAGAAGGCTCCCCGCCAACCTCGATCGTATAAAAGCTCACATTTTTGAAGCTTCGGCATTTTCTTCAAACTATCAGGAGGCTCAGGACGATGAAATTTTTGAATTCACCGCAGAGGATTATTATCGGGTTTTGAATACCCGGAAGATGAGAGGGGCAGAAGAACAGGTGGCTTGCAGGTCAAGGATCACGAAGGCAGTGATTAGGGTTCGATGTCCTGATAATGATGAGACATTGTTAGAGGCCACTTTTCATCCATCGGAAAAGATTCAGAGCTTGCTTGATCTTCTCAACAAAGTGGTTGCTCGCCCATTCCAGCTCTATACTACTCCTCCTAAGAAGCTGATAAGAGACATGGCACAGGACTTTTACTCTGCTGGTTTTGTTCCTGGTGCAACTGTTTATTTATCATACCAGTAATCAACAGAGCCACATCTAAATTGCTACACAAGATTTAACGATCTTGTTCTTTGAGGAGATCGAGAAAGAACAAGTTTATTAACATACCGTGTGACCTCAACATTGACAGTATGTTTGTGTCTATCTGATGTTTTAGATTATCAATGTGCAGGTCTTTTATTTTTTGTCTTCAACACATATACTATAATAATAATTTGGATCAGTTGGAGCGGGTGTGGCTCGAGATTTTATTTTCTAGTTTCCGTTTGTTTTTTTTCAAACATTAAAAATAAATAAATAAAATAAAATAAAGTTCTAAACCCTATATTCTGGATCAGTTCTGCTCCAGCAAATAGAATCGTATACAGCATTATGAAGGAACACGTACAAAAGTTGATAATATTAAAAGAAGAGTAGTTTAGGTGTTCCATCAACTAAAAAAGTGAGTTAGTTTTCTAAGAACAATTAATTAGTTAATCAAACTATGCAGCTTTGATCAAGTCGCAACCTTATCTCTTCTCAAAAAGCCTTTACACAGGAACCTTTACAGGCAAGAAAGAAGAGAGAAGTGGCACCAACAGTAACCACAAACGAAGCTTGTACCTGAATCAACTCGTGGATTCTTTGGAAAAGAGCAATTTCCATTGCCTTGCAGGAGCAGGACTGGGCAATAATAATTAGATTCTGAAGGCTTTTGTCTCTCTAGTCACTCATACAAACACAATTGGATAAATCCAAATTATATAAAGAAAATGGAGCCCAGATTTTAATCGAAAGTGGCAGCCCAATGATAAATAAATTTTGTCTGCCTAGTGATCACAAAGATTGATTATGTATTAGTATCATATAACTATAGGATATTTATATTAAATGTTAATATACTCACCAAAACCCATTAAGGTGGGCAGTGGGTTGAAGTGCTCTCCGTTGGTCTATTCAATTCGGTAAAGTTGAATTAAATACTTTCTTATATCATCGGATTAGAATAGTGTTTCACCTAATTAATAAAGACGAATAATAAATTTGAAGTATTTTCTTTTATCCAAATTGGATATCAATTCATTAAAATCGATGCAAGTATTTTCTTAACAAACTGTGATTTATTAATACAAAGCCCAAGCAGCATTCATGTAGGCAAGTTGTGCGAGGGTGCTGATAAAAGTCTTTGGTCAGCACCGTAGGATATGTACAATACTGTCATTTTGTTAGCCGTTGAGTACCTAGTTACTTTTTACTCAAATCTACCTTAAATGGAAAAAGTGTCATCTAATATATTAGATATTAGGACTTAATTTAAAGTGGACTTCGAAGTTATCACCATAAGTGATTGAGTTGATAAGAACCTCTATATGTGAAATTCTCATATCCGGATTTAAATTTCATCGACGCTGATTGAAGTTTAAATCTCAATCTATTCTTAGTGGCCTGAGAGGAGAAAACATTTTGACATGATCTCTGGCACGGATTAGTCTGTAGGCCTAAAAAACATTTGAATATACCGTGTAATGATTGTAATCTCAATTTAAAAAGGTGGACTTTGAAGTTTTGCGATTTTTGTGAAATTTATCTGTTTATAAATTCATTAGCCACCCTAAAAGTGAGTTCAAACTTGCTAATATCGAATTGTGCCACGTTGAAAATTACCTCCCCAAGCAACTCTACCGTGCCAAAGGACTCAGCCTCAAAGTCTACCTTTACTCGAGTTGAGATCGATTTATGAACTTCCTCATCTCATTCCAGTACACGATTGTGGTTGATATTTCATCTAGGCTGGGTTCCATGATTGAGGGAGAGGTGCTTCGTGCCACATAGCAATTTTGTACCACAAGTAAAACAGGTATAGTCTTCCACTATTGGCGTGAGTCACTTAAGGCCAGAGAGCAACGGAAACCAGATCAAGGAGAAAGATGGTGCCAAACAAAAGAAGGAACAGTCATTTAGAAATAAAAATTGAAAAGCAAATGAAAGTAAGAGAAAGTAATCGTACTTGGCACATTCTTAATGAGTAAGAAACTGAGCCTGGAATCTAGATGACAGTGATGTTACCATATCAAAGCTTGCCGCCTGGCTCAATCTAGTGGGGCTCTAAAGCTACCACCAATACTCTCTAGATTCATCTAAACACTTTCTTCCTTTTCAACCATTTTTAGGTCTATTACCAAATCACAATTAAAGAGAACAGTTCTGCTATGACATTTCTGGAGGTCCTTGTAATTAGGTTCTCTAATTCTTCTAATAACTATAAGTAAATTACAAGAATTGAACATGTTGATTGGATTTGTTTCTAATATCTAATAACATACTAAAATAAAAGCGTTCTTCGTATTAGGATAATGTTAAATAATGTTTTAAGCTTATAGTTAATTTGTATCTCATCCACAAAAGAATTAGAGAGTAGTAGGAGATATATTTTGTCTTCAAACATTAATCAATTGGAGGAAAGTTTCTTGTCATATGTTTAATTTTCTTCATGTCTTAAATTTAAATTCTGGTCATAATCTTTTATATCATAATACAGCATATTCCATGCAATTATGGAGCAGATAGGCTACTGTAATTAATGGTGCTTGGATAGATCCTCAAGTTGCAAATTTGAAATAAAGCATATTACTGGAATGGAATATATTATAAAGCAAAAGGCTAATGTCTAAAATTTTTAGAAAGAAAAAGAAAAAGTTCCATGTCCCTTCAAAAAAAAAAAAAAAAAAAAAAAACAAAAGTTCCAGGTTTCATGGCCTATAAATAGAAAGCCTGCGCAATTTAATGGTTTCAATTCAGCATTCACATTCCATTCCAACACAATACAAAAAACGTCTATTACTGTCTCCATTTCATCTGTCTTAAAACAGAGCTCATTCAATTGACTCTGTTTCCTCTGTTTTCATGCTTCCTATAATCAAATCCCTCACAAAATCTGCTACTCTGATAGTAGTACCCCTATTGCCTCTGTTGAGAGACATGGTGGGCTACGAAGCTTTGAGCAAACCTATATTCTCTTTCGAGTGAGAAACGCACAATCCTCCAAAACCCTTTTCAAGAGATTTTTCTTTGATTTCTCTCAGATCCCATAAAACAAAATGGATTCAATCAAGTTTTATGACATCAAAGCTGAGAAGGCCAACGCCATATTGAGGTACCGCCAGCTTAGAAAGATTGGAAACTTTTTTCGATTACTAGAAGTGTTTGTTGTTCTGCTCCTGATTTCCAGACTTTCTCTTCAACTCCCTAATGCTATCAAGAACTCTGGCTTCTACTTCCGAGACATATCAGGCTTCATGTTCAGTCCTCGCTTTGTGTTCATCGTTGGAAACATTATAGTCATCATTCTCTTTGCCAAGTCCGGTGGGTTCTCAGCTAAGGATTCAAGCACAGCTGGCTCAGGAGGTGATTTTTATGATGAGTTTGTTCACAACAGTGAAAAGAATCAGAAGATTCGCCGAGATGAAATTGAGTACAAGGTCAATCAGAGCACGTGTGATGGTGGTATAGTTCCTGTGCAAACTCATCGTTCCTTGGAAGTGAAGAACTACAGAAGGAGTCAATCAGAGAACTTGAAACGCGAGGTTTGCCAGAACTCACGCCGTGTATTGAGGCGTTCAGAGACGGAGAAGTTCAAGAAAAATGTTAAGTCTGATGAGAAGAGATTGCCAGAAACTATGTTCCCAGAAGACGGCATGAGCAACGAGGAGTTTCGCTGCAAGGTTGAGGCTTTCATTGCCAGGCAGCAGAAGTTTCGACTGCAAGAAGAATACTCTGTAATCTAAGACTTCAGTATTTGAAAATCCGACTTTCTACTTTCTTCTTCTCTGTTTTAGCTTTTTAGGTTTCTAGATATATATATATATATATATATATCGAGATTGCAATGTAAAGTTTTCTGGTAGTTTTTGTTCATACATGCTCAAAAGTGCTGATGTGCAGGTTTTTTTTAGCAGAACTACAAATTATGTAATAAATTTAAGATTTCTCTTAGCTCTAGTCGTGAAGTACTCTTAACCTAACATTTCTGGATTAAGCCTACATTGAGCACAAGAATTCGATTCTCATCCTCTCCCTTTTTCCTCGTTAAAAAACCAAGAAAAATAATTATATATCTCACATGACCGACAAGTCTTTAGGACAAAATTCCAAGCATATGCCTATACGCCAATTACCCATTTCAAATCTAAGATAATGCATCATTAATAGAATAAATTTGCAGATAAGAGAATTTCCCAGAGATGTTCCCATTATGGCTGAAACAATGGCACTATAGCAAAGAATGTATTCTAAATTCTCTTTACACGTTATTATGCATCAATCCCAAATTTCCTTCTTCTTCTTTCTTGGGTAAGAATAAATCGGCAGTATAAAGTCTGAGGAGTTTCCAATTGCATTGAAACAGATAGAACAAACTATAAAGCCTTCCAGCAGAGCAGTTTAATTTCGAAGAGTCAGTTTTCAGTCATTTGATGTAAGATGAGCATCTATACCCCTTCCTTAATTGCACAAACCAGATGAAGAGGGACACCGAGGCATACAACTATACAAGCACTACATAATACTCACTGAATCGGAGCACTAATATCTATTGCCTTTTTCACTAGCACTAATTCATGTATTTTACTTATAATTTTGTGGCCAATACATGCTATTCTAATTTGAATATATTTTATATTCTGTGGTAGTAAATCTTGGTATATCACTATAGCCACTTCTCTACAACCCCATTGGACTCCTCTCTACATCTTAAGATAACAGTGCAGGAAAAAATTAGTTGTATATTATTTTAGAAAGAGGTAAAAAAAAAAAATAATGTCAGCAGTGGCATCCTTTAGCCATATTGGATTCTAAAAGAAAGCATTCTCTTTGCTTTTCACCACGTAAAGATTGGTGGGTGATTGATTAAACACTGAAGGGCAGATAGGATGAACCATAACAATTTTTCAACACAAATTAGATTAACACAAAACATCCCAAGATTCAGGAAGCCAAAGTTTGAAATGTATGGAAGAAGCAAGAAAGTTTTGACTGGAGCGTGCTTTATAATAATGGAGTTGATAGATAAATTAGATAACTCGAATGAACATCTCCCAATTCGTTGCATGTATTACAGAAACAAACCAAGTGTCAAACTAAACTTGGGAAAAACAACGATACCAACATAAAGCAAGAGTATAAAAGTAAGTGAAGAATCCTCATATGGCACCTGGACTATTGTCTAATGTACATTTTGGTACTTAAACTTTCAAAACTACCCTGATGGTACCTGAACTATTGCTCCGTTTCTCCATGTGGTACTTCCATCCAATCTGTCGTTAACTTTATCTATGTGGCTCATTCTTATAGGTTGACATTCATCTCCAAAAACAAAAAAAAATTATAGGCAAAGTTAACGGCAGATTGGATGGAAGTACCATATGGAGAAACAGAGCAATAGTTCAAGTATTACGAGAGTAGTTTTGAAAGTTTAGATATCAAAATGTGCATTTGACTATAGTTCAGGTACCATTTGATGATTTCTCCCTAAAAGTAAAGCAAACTGAGAATGCACATGAACTGGGTAAATCGCTCACATCTTTGATACTGAACTCTGGAAGCAGTACATCAGCAACAGTTTCTCCTCGTTAGCATCGATTCTATGGTGTATCAAGTCCACCATATCAAGAGAAAATGAGATGGAAGTGATTCTCCGAGTCATTCATCCTCAACTCCTCTATCTGTACATCCCCTACATCATGGTCTTAAACAACTCCACACCATCTCCCTTGTGGGTGGCCAGAGATTCCACTGTCCACTTCAACTATAATTGAAGCACAGTAACAGAAGTCACTCGAGCGTATAATTTCCCCAAATTATAGTAACATATAAAGCTAAACAATGAAACTGTTAAGGATGCACAGATCAGTGGCATGACAAATAATTCTTGCAGAACTCTCGGTTCAATTACACATCCTCCTCAGAGAAACATCATCTATTCTACATATATGTATGCACGCGGGCAAACTCTATACTCACTTCGTAGTTTCAGAATTTGGTTTCCAAGCAATACAGATAAGTTTAGGAAACCAAAAGGGAGCATGTGAAGCAGTGCGATTTCTGATTTATTTAAATTAAATACAAGAGGTAAGCACGGGTCCTCTTAAATTCCACCGACACCTACTCTATCCAGAAAACAAATGAAGATTACAAGCAAGTGATACATACCGATGCAATATACATAACTATGACACCACACTCAGCTTACCCGATTGATTCTTCTAGATGCCCAGAGCCTTGTCAACCCAATATCAGCCATCACTTTAATTATGATCATCCCATGTTTGTGGATGTACCTTACACTTATTTCCAAAGCACCACAACTTAAATATTTAAAATCCCTTCGCATTCCAAACCACAAAAGACCCCCTTTTCGCAAACTCACATGGATTGAAACCATTCATGGCCTTCCCCATGAGTGCCATAGCAGCAATGCTTGGAAACTTTTTTTTCTGAAATTGATGAAATGTTGCCTTCCAACTTTGAGGTTGAGAAACCGCCGCAGCTTCAGAATTCTTGTGGGGTGCAACTACTTTGTGGGACCACCTCCTAATCCAAGGATGTGAGAGTGATATATTTTGACTTGTCCTTGCGGAATCACTGGAAGATAACCCACCATTCCTTAATAACATTGGAGTTTCATCTAATGACATCTGTTCCCTGCTATGAAATCTACCCATAGCAGGCTGTGAATTAGTTGCACTGCATTTCATATTTTTCTTATAAAGTGCGTTAACTTTTTCATGGGAAGAGGCCTCTCCCATTTTTGTGCTTTTTGTACCATAAGCAAAGTGAGAAGCACTCAACTTGAGGCGTTTAACCCACCTGCAGCTTGGCTCTAGTCCCTGAGGGCCATCTAGACTTGCACTGGATTTTGAATTTGTGGGCTCAGCATGGGAAAGGAGATGTTCCACGTCCAAACTTTGGGTTCTTGAAGGGCTTGTCTCTCTTTCATCCGCTAAACTTGCAAGAGCTGCAAGCTCTGGAAGCTCTTGGTTCATATCAGGTAATTTGGTGAATGGAGGTCTACCTCTGACCTCTTCTCTAGCTGAAGTAAAGGCAGATCGAGATGTTGGTGACTTCTGGCCCCCCTCAGTATGCTGCAGAATTTAAAATGAAATCTTCCTATTTAGTGTTATGCTAAATATTATAACCCCAGTCAATCCTTCATATAAAGGACAACAATGTTGATAACAGTAACAAGTTTTGCACGAACAAAAAGAAAGGAAAATGGATATATGACAAGTAAGTTTCATCACGATGCTTAGTCCATCAAATTGCTTGTGTAGATTCCTAAACTTACTGTTAACTTTTAAACTACATCTTTCCTAACATTAAAGGTGCTTTTGAAAAACAATGGTGATTTCAAAACTGTTTATGGCAGGATTTAACTCACAAAATCAAAATTATAAAGAGTTACCTCATTCATTGGGGATGAAGCCACACCTGACACAACAGGCAGAACCATCAGCCAAAATACAAGATAAACAGAACATAAAGGTAAAAATAAATAAATGAAAACAAAAATAAGCGTATGTTTCCGGTAAATGAACTTTAGTGATCATCACAGTGAGCATGGTTCTGCACTATACACTTAACATCCTGTTTAACTGAGTTAACAGCCAATTATCCTAAAACAAAACAAAACAAAAAAAAGTTTAAACAGCCAGAATATGTGAGATAGAGTGTAATACCAAGAGGAAGGTTATCCTGGAACCGGAAGGCATCCATGTCCATGGTATCAGTTTCAGATGATGATTCATTATCCAAACTATTTGCAGGACGCTTAACATCTCTTACATCTTCCTCTTCACTGTCTGTAGAGCTCCAGTATGGTAGCAATCTCAATCCAGTCTGAACAGGGAAAGCATGCTCTGGGGAAACAGGGAGCTCACAAAAAGCTTTTCCTTTCAATTTTGTTGATACGGTTGTCTCTCCAAACATGTGACCTCCTTCAGACAAGTTAAAACCAGTCTTCCTTGGAAAAGTGGTTGTCCGAGAACACTTGGGATAACCTCTAGAAGATTCTTTCTCAACAGCAACATCAGCACATATGCTCATGGTCTCTGTGTTACGATCAGCATGTTGCAGGATTGGGGCCGAATAAAATCCAAGGTATGGTTTTTCATGTCTGGTGACCTCTGAGGAAGAACTCTGGCTTGGAAACAATCCAACTCCAGACTTACTTTGCATTTCCTGGACATGCTTACGGGATGTTGAGGGATCACGTTGCAACAGCATCACATCATTCTGCCTTGAAAATGAACCTCCTGATTTTCTAGACGCTAACTTGCTATTGATATTCTCCTCCTGAATCAAAAATGTGGAACTTGAGTAATTATTAGTGTTTGCAACATGCTGAGGTGCTAAAAGAAAGTTGGATCGATTAACTTCCTTGTCTCTACAAATGAAGAATGGCATAGAAGTGCTCCCACACTTAAATTGATGCAGTGCAAGTCTAGAATCTAATCTCACCGGTCCATCCTGGAAAGACTTGGAAACAGCTGGGCTGCTGTCCTCGAGAAAATTATGATATTTCACCTGTCGTTCTTTTAAGGGTGGGATAGCTTCCAGAGGCCACGCATCAGCAGGCGCCCATCGCAGCATTGCAGATGAGTTACTCTCACTTAGTAATCTCCTATTGACAGTCGAATCTTGCTGATTCTGTTTAGCCAAACTAGTTTTCGGAGGAATATTGAACATTGGAAAGGACTGGCCTTCCAATCTCTCCTTCCTTAATTTCTTTGAACTCTCTGTCAGAGTGACACCCTCATTGTTTTTCCTCACTCTTTTAGGTTCAGCTACTTCTCCAAATCCTCGAAACAACGGATGCTTCTGAACACCATCATTGTGTTTCCGGGCTTCCTCATAATGAATTGATACATGACCACATGCCTTGGTTTCTGATTTGCAGCTGGTGCACATCCAATGAGCCATCCAAACAGATTCACAAGTTTGCTCATTTGTTCCTGCACTCTCCGGATACGATCGAACCACGCAATCAGACATGATAGAACAGAATTTCCCACTATCCCCAATTCGTTATGAACAACTTTCTCCCAGTGTCTCCTCAGAAATCACCTGAAAAACCACCACACAATGTGTGCATCAAAAAATGAGATTCTCTGCCTTGAAAATATTCCCATCTTCATAGACACTAGACTTATTATCACTAAATCCAAATTCAAAGTTTGTCAAGTATCAAATTAAAGTTTCCAAAACAATGACAATTATTCAAACTAAGAATAAGAAAGAAACTCTTCTGGGTATCTGGGTAGTATTAGTACTGCTAAAAGAAACATCCTCTACAAAAAAAAAAAAAAAAGTACAAGTATTTCAACATGGGTAATTGCAATTCAAGCTGATAGTTCATAAAACACACAAAAAGAGGATCGAACTCAAAGTTACCTCCACCGGCAAAGATGGTATAGTCAAGACTTAAGCACAGCAAGCATTTGAGGGCAGGGAACCAAAGCCACCGCCAGACTAGATGAGAGAGGTGTGAGGTTTAGAGCAGTTGAGGAAGAAATGAAGCAAATTAGGGGAGGTTTAAAAGGGAATTACCGAAGTGTGTGTGAGAGTGAGAGTGAGAGTGAGAGGTAGAGAGAGAGCATCTGAGAGCCGAGGCTCGGTGGGTGTTGCAGAGCCACACACGACAGACCAGTTAGGTCCGAGCCGGGTCTAAACTTGGGGCCCATATCTCTGCACTTTTCCAATTGGTCATTTTTTAAGCCATTTAAATGTTTTCCACTTTATTATTTGTGTTCATAAACACTCATGAATCATTTGGATTAGGACAAAATGAGCCTTTTATATCTGCAAGAAAATGGATTGAAAGCACTTTGTAACGCATGGGGAGTGTGGTTAATTGCTTGAGGGAAGAAATTGCATGTACTTTCAAGAAGTTATGCAAACGTTTACGAAAATATATGAAAAATATAATTAATTTATGTGAGTTTAAGGTTAAGGTTAGTTAATTTTAAGAAGTTTTGAGAATATTAAAGAATGATTTTAGTCATTAGAAATAAATAGAAAAATGATAGGTTATTGAATATATAAGATAATAGGAGGTTTCAAGACGCTTTAAGAAGTTACCTAAATATTCTTAAAAATATACGTAAACAACAATAAATTTACACGAGTTTGAGGTCACATTCAGCTTTCAAGAAGTTTCAGGAATATTAATGAATGATTTGAGACGTTAAAATTATATAAAAAGACGATAAATTATCAAAAGCATGAAATAATACTTAATTTCATAACGCTTTAAGAAGTAATTTGAGTTACAAAAAATAAAAAATTGTAATAAATTTGTTGTTCAAAACTCAAAGAACATGTCCTTGGGTTATCACATGCTTAAAACTCCCTCTTTTGTTGATACCTCTAGGGTCTTGAAACGAGAAGACAGGAGGATTTGGTTTTTTCCTGCTCAAAGACCCTAGTTACAATTATGCAGAAGCATTTCATTCCATTCCATTCATGCATTGCTACTAATATGGTCTATGCTAATGAGATCAAGTTTTGCTGTGTCATTATCAAAGAGATCAATGCACATATATAAACGGATAATATAATATACAAGTAACCAACATCACAACCAGTACTGGTGTCTACTTGGTCAGTGGTCACATATCATCACTAGTTGATAATCATCATACAAAATATCTCGTAGTTTTCGAATCCTGGGAAATGCGAATGGATCAAGCTTATGTCTCAGGGAAGAAGATATATGTTCAAGTATTACTAATATTAAATAGTTTCAGCCTTTCAGGAATCTGGCTATGGATCTTTATTGACTTTGAACCTATCATTACTATAGCCTCTCCCAGATTTGTGGTGGCAATAAGCACTTTACAAATAAAAAAATGTAAAATAATAAATATCTTCCGCCATTTAATTGAAAATATCTTGCCAATGGACCGACCAGTTGTTCCGACCAACAAAAACAAGAGCTGCAAGTTGAACTAATGGAGATGGATTGTTAATCAAAAAAATAAAAGAAAAGGACAGATGGATTGAAAACTTCTTTGTTACGGGCAAAGTATCTGAGCAAAACATGGTCAATCTCCCATGCCATTTATGATTTATTGATAGAAAAATTTCATATTTTGACCGGGCTAAAAAGATGTGCGTATAATATTAGAACTTATTTCAATATTCAAGAGCTACATCTTAAAATATAAATAAAAAATTACATAGTAGTTCATGACTAAAGATGTAAACACAAAAAACTCACTTTCAACCAGATTTATACAAATAAGGACATGAGTTCAGGCCCAAAAGTCAAATAATGCAAGTCTGACTCCAAATTTTAATATAAAATGACTAAAATGCCTAAATTTCATCACAATTTACGAAATTACCACTGACCCAATATCCAAAATCTCCACCCTTATATTTGCTCCAGCAGGTGTCTCCGCCTCGCTCAAGCATGACACCGCTCTCACAGTTTCACCTCCTCCACCAACGACGCCCATTCTGCCTCTCTCTCCCGCCAATCCTCGTCCGTCTCCTCCTCCAACTTCTATATGAGATAGGCAGAGTAGAGTGCACGCAACATTCTCTTTCCGGTCTCGAGCTCTCGGACCAGAGGCTTGATTACTCCCGACTAAGCTATGAGCTCCTTGTTCTCGTCACAGAGTGAGAGGTTCAGAATAGCAGTGATGCCGTTCTTGAGCTAGAGATCGGAGGAAGACGAGCGAAATCAACGGTCGTATCCCACCGAGCGCGATCTGCACTGAGGTCTTAGCGGAGGCCCAGATTTGATCGTTGACGATGGCGGTGACACAACCCTACTGATCCACGAGGGTGTCAAGGCCGAGGAGCTATTCGAGAAGAAATCGAAGATATCTGTGTGGAAGTTGAGGGGTTGATCCTTGATGTGCTACTGAACCAGGCTATTGATGACATTGTGCAACTTTCTTAAGCTTCAAGAAGAGGAAGTTATCTCACACCTGTAAATAGTTTATTAGACTTGATAATAGTCTATAGTACTGCTTTAAGGTTTCGATCTCTGTAACTTTGAAATCTTGATTTTGAAATTTAGCAATTTTGGTGTGAAAGGAGTTTGGACTTGGCTTACAGGTTTTGTTGTGGCTGCAGCAAGCGGCAACTGGAAAATTTAATTGCTTGTCCGCTGCACCCTAGAGAAATAGACATTTTCGGGGGTGGATTTTTCTGTGATCTAATCTGATTTGATGGTAGTTGCCAAAAAAAAAAAATCTGATTTGATGGTATCATAATTGAAAATTTGAATTCTCATAACTAGTTCTAGGTTTTTTTAGTCATTTGCTGGTAGATTTCTCATATTCATAAAGATTGGATGATGACGAGTGCAGTATCAGAACACGAGTACGAGGGCAGTAGCTGACCTGGATGAGTATGAGTGCAGCTAGTGCAGTAGCAGGATTTGACGAGTGTAGTTGCAGGATTATGCGATGATGAATGCAGTATCAGAACACGAGTACGAGGGTAGTTGCTGACCTGGACGAGTATGAGTGCAGCAACTGAACGAGTATGAGTGCAGCGAGTGCAGTAGCAGGATTTGACGAGTGCAGTTGCAGGATTATGCGATGATGAGTGCAGTAGCAGAACTGGACGAGTATGAGTGCAGCGAATACAGTAGCAGGATTGGACGATAACGAGTGCAATAGCAGAACTGGATGATTATGAGTGCAGCGAGTGCAGTAGCAGGATTGGATTAGGCCTCATCAAAAAGCCCGCGGATCAAGTGGGTCGATGGAGGCCCGCCGGCCCGGAGGGCCAAAAGCCCGGCCCGGCCCGTCAAAAAGCCCGTAAAAGCCCGCCTCGGTGGGCCGATGGAGGCCCGCTAAAAAGCCCGGAAAAACCCGGCCCGGCCCATAGGCCCGGCCCGTTAAAAGCCCGCTAGACCCGGCCCGTAAACTATTTTTTATATATTATATATATTTGTGTGTGTTTGTGAATATATATATATATATATATATATTAATATATATGTGTATGTGTGTATGTTTATATATATATATATATACATATATATATATATATAATAGATATGTGTGTGTGCTTATATATATATATAGAGAGAGAGAGAGAGATATATATATATATATATATATAGATATGTGTGTGCTTATATATATATATATATATATATATATATATATAGATGTGTGTATGTGTGTGTTTATATTTATATATATATATGTGTGTGTGTGTGGAAATTCTCATATTTTAATAGTAAATATGTGCATATATATTCTAAAAAACAAGTGACAACGGTTGATCAATTAGATCGGATTTGAAAATATGATGAAATTAGCTAATTTTTTTACCACACTCATAATTTGTTGTAATAATCACATCCAACGGTCGGTTTTTTCATTTTATTTGAATTTATAGAGGTTGCTCTTTGGAGTGTATGATATATAAATATAGGTTTATAATAGTAACTAAATTTGACCTAGTTGATCGAATTCGAAACGAGAACTAAATTGATTGGATTTTTTACAGCCACTATAAAACATTACAATCTCTCCATCGAACGGTTGGTTTCTCCAAATTCATCTTCCACTTCATGGTTGCTTTAGAATGGACATCAATAGTTTTAAATGCAATGTACAAGTCATATAACTTTAGGTGACAAATTGATATATGGCAACGTCTTTGTAATAAAATTGAAATTTTTATCTTATGTACACGTACATCCATCGATAGGATATTTACAGATATGATGTGAAAAAATAAGCATGTTTTGCAGTTATCAAGCCATCGGTCAATCAAGAAAACATACAAGCGACTACGGTTGACCAATCCGATCGGGTTTGAAACTATGGTGAAATTGACTAAATTTTTAACCACACTCATAATTTATTATAATAATCGCATCCAACGGTCGTTTTTCCCATTTTCTTTGAATTGATAGAGGTTGCTCTTTGGAGTGTGTGATATATAAATATAGGTTTATAAGAGTAACTAGGTTTGATCTAGTTGATCGAATTCGAAACGAGAACCAAATTGGCTTTATTTTTTACAACCACCATAAAATATTACAATCTCTCTATCAAACGGTTGGTTTTTCCAAATTCATTTTCCACTTCATGGTTGTTTTAGAATGAACCTCAACAATTTAAATGTAATGTATAAGTCATACAACTTTAAGAGGCAAGTTGGTATAGGTCAATATATTTGTAATTAAAATTGAAATTTTTATCTTATATCCATGCACATCTATCAATGAAATATTTACAAACATGATGTAAAAAAATAAGCAAGTTTTGCGGTCATCACGTCACCGGTCAATCAAGAAAGCATACAAGCGACTACGGTTGACCAATCCGATCGGGTTTAAAACTATGGTGAAATTGACTAAATTTTTAACCACACTCATAATTTATTGTAATAATCAAATCCAACGGTCGGTTTTCTCATTTTCTTTGAATTGATAGAGGTTGCTCTTTGGAGTGTATGATATATAAATATAGGTTTATAATAGTAACTAAGTTTGACCTAGTTGATCGAATTCGAAACGAGAACTAAATTGGCTGGATTTTTTACAGCCACTATAAAACATTACAATCTCTCCATCGAACGGTTGGTTTCTCCAAATTCATCTTCCACTTCATGGTTGCTTTAGAATGGACATCAATAGTTTTAAATGCAATGTACAAGTCATATAACTTTAGGTGACAAATTGATATAGGGCAACGTCTTTGTAATAAAATTGAAATTTTTATCTTATGTACACGTACATCCATCGATAGGATATTTACAGATATGATGTGAAAAAATAAGCATGTTTTGCGGTTATCAAGCCTTCGGTCAATCAAGAAAACATACAAGCGACTACGGTTGACCAATCCGATCGGGTTTGAAACTATGGTGAAATTGACTAAATTTTTAACCACACTCATAATTTATTATAATAATCACATCCAACGGTCGGTTTTCCCATTTTATTTGAATTGATAGAGGTTGCTCTTTGGAGTGTGTGATATATAAATATAGGTTTATAAGAGTAACTAGGTTTGACCTAGTTGATCGAATTCGAAACGAAAACCAAATTAGCTGGATTTTTTACAACCACCATAAAATATTACAGTCTCTCCATCAAACGGTTGGTTTTTTCAAATTCATTTTCCACTGCATGTTTGCTTTAGAATGAACCTCAACAATTTAAATGCAATGTACAAGTCATACAACTTTAAGAGGCAAATTGGTATTGGTCAATGTATTTGTAATTAAAATTGAAATTTTTATCTTATGTCCACTCACATCCATCGATGAAATATTTACAAACGTGATGTAAAAAAATAAGCAATTTTTGCGGTTATCACGCCATCAGTCAACCAAGAAAACATGCAAGTGACTATGGTTGACTAATCCGATTGAGTTCGAAACTACTGTGAAATTGACTAAATTTTTAACCACACGTATAATTTATTGTAATAATCACATCCAACGGTCGGTTTTCTCATTTTGTTTGAATTGCTATATGTTGCTCTTTGGAGTGTATGATGTATCAATATAAATTTATAAAAAATTAGTGTCTTTAAAAATTTAATTATCAATAAATTAGTATCTATATATAAATATAGATTTTTTTTGGTACAATATAGATCTATTATCTTTGGTTGTATTTGATCATTATCCAATGAATTTCCAAAGCTTGATTAAAAAAAAAAATATTTGTGTCTTTAAATATTTATTTATAAATAAAGCCCGCAAGGCCCGGCCCGAAAAAGCCCGCAAGGTCAAGCCCGGCCCGGCCCGGAAAAGCCCGCAAGGCCCGCTTTATATGGACGGGCTTGGATCCTTCGATTTTTAATAAAGCCCGGCCCGGGCCGGCCGGCCATTATTAAAAAATTTAGCAAGGCCCGGCTCGGCCCGGCCCGTTGACGACCCATAGATTGGATGATGACTAGTACAGTAGCAGAACTGGACGAGTATGAATGCAGCGAGTGTAATAGCAGGATCAGGCGATGACGAGTGCAGTAGCAGGATCAGGCGATGACGAGTGCAGTAGCAGGATCAGGCAATGACGAGTACAGTAGCAGGATTAGGTGATGATGAGTGCAGTAGTACAACTGAACGAGTATGAGTGTAGCGAGTGCAGTAGCAGGATTAGGCGATGAGATAAGAGTAGTATGAGTGTGAGGTTTTGTGAAGTAATATAAAAGAGATTATTCTAAAAAAAAAAAAAGTAACATAAACAAATTATTCTCAAAAAGAGAGAGAAAAAAAAAAAGGATTAGAAGTCAAAAGATATAGTTAAGGGTAAAAAAGTAAATTAATTCATGACATGTGGCAAGTAGAAAGCAGATTGTTCTTATTTGTAAGATTTAATCCTTATAAAATGATTAGAAGTCCAAAGAAGTAGTTAAGGGTAAAGAAGTCAATTAACTCATGACATGTGGTAAGTGGAGAGCACATTGTCCTTATTTGTAAGATTTAGTCCTTATATGTTTAATTCAATCTTTAAATGATATATTTGTTAAGTCATCTTTTATCAATAACTTATGTGTAATTTGTTAAAATATAAATGAGTAAAATCCACACTCTCTTTTTCATTCATTAGTTAAAATTTTCATAAAAAGACAAAATTTAAGTTATTAAAAGATAAAACATAAAATGTAGATTATAAAATGAGGAGTGTGAATTTCACTCCCCAAAATATATTAGGACAATATTAGGAGGCCTTAAAACTTGAAATTTTAGCCTTAGTCCTAGATGTCATATACAATTTTTAATTTTTGAGTTCATATAAATATATAAGACATTTTCCCATAGCATAATTTTGTAACATAGGTTCCGAAAAACTTAACTGATAAATTAATTTTTATTAGAACACAAAACGAAAAAGAAAAAAAAGAGGTGTCGTCTTACACAACGCCAAGAACAGAACCCTATCTAGATCTCCACCTCCTCCTATAAGGTTTTCAATCTAACCGGAAAGTCCTGCTTATATATGATTATGCCAACTATGATTATTGCATAGGCTATATCTAAGAGGTCATGCCACCGTCTGTGGGATTCAATTGAAGATAACATCGAGAATCCCCATACTCTAAACCAACTTCTTATTAATTAATTCAGAGAAGCCATGAAATTCGAAACACCTCTTTCGTCGTCCTCTAGAATTCTACTTAAACAAAATTGTTAATGTTGTGTCATGGCTTCTAGTATGCACAGGCTAGGAAACACCCACCACCGCTCGACAACATCTCACTGCACAATCATCAAAGTTGTTAATTGGGTAAAACCACAATTACAGGTCAACCAGAGAGTGTTTAGACTAGAGCTCAACCAAATACATAATACACTTTCAGTACGGTTTTCAATCGTTTTATATATGTTTGTCAAAAAAAAAAAATCGTTTTATATATGGAAGGAGACTACATGAGTACATGTTATATGATTGGTGATGATGACCCTGGTGATGAGCAATTACTTATGAAGATCGATGAATCTTTTTCCATGATCGAGAGGCATTATGCAACGTTGTTAAAAAGCAGAAGTTTTGTTCTATCCTCAATATCCAGCATAGGGAAAAAGCGCAGCTACTTTTGTTTCAGTTTGATGAGATATTATAGGATGATACTTTTGTTTCAGTTTGATGAGACGAAGTGGTATTAGCTCAGTGGTTATGAACACCCACTACCTATGTACGAAGTCATGGGTTCGAGTCATCATGGGGGCAGAAGTGAAACCATTTGATCATCTTTTTCAAAAAAAAAAAAAAAGGATGATAGTTAATCAATGTAATGAAGATTTGCACCGTACAAGTTTGCTAAACATACTTTAGGCTTCTGTCCCAAGTTAATTACGATCTTGAAGAAAAAAATGAAATGTAAAGAGAGAATCTTGCGTAGAGCACCCATATGGACACTTGCTGGGGAGGACCAATCACTTCCCAGCAAGGGGATGTTTTGGGTATTTCACTTTAGGGAGCAGGAGCAGTTTCGGAAGAGATGGAAAATTTCTTTTGTTCTGATTGGATGGCCGTAAGGCCACGTGGTAGAAAACCCCCACCTAAGTATTTGCCAAATATAAAAACCTCTTCATCGATCTCTAGAAACCCCACGGCAGCTGCGCAGTACCTCCTTTAATTGTTTCGCAAATTGCTTGGGCAGGGTAGGCAGCGACGGAGCTCGATGATATCGAACAGCTGACTGGACTAAATATGGAAGCAGGTGGAGGAGTCATCTGGGCAGAGAAAAGAATGTACTAAGATCCATTGTTCGACCCAACTTGGACTCAACAACGATTTGTGTGTACGTGTGTAATTATTTTAGGAGTACGTACTAACGTACTATGTATTTTGCTCTACATTCATAAGGAGATTTCTACTTTCACGGTTTCACCACAGCTTTCCACTCTCTTCATTCTTAAACAGCTATCTTGTTGAGGGCCGGGAGATCGAGATGAAGAAACCCGCTGGCCGGCTTGCATTAATTGTGGGGGAGGGAGGAAGTTCAGCATCCTTAATGAGCTAAACCTAACAATTTCGGAAATGAAACTATTGCACTGACACTGCCTTGAATCCGGCCACCATTGTTACCGGTGTCATCACCCTCGCCTTCAAGGCCTTTTCTGTGTCTCCACTGGTAATCAACAACGGTGAATCCCAGAAGAAAGGAAGGAATTGAAACCGTTTGTGTAGGAGGGAATTATACTCTCAAATAGTCAAATCTTTGTTTCAGACAGCAGTGGTCTTCTCATTGGCTGCAATTTAAGTTTTTCTAAATTAGAACAAATTAAAGAAAAAATATTCAAGATTAGAGGAAAGGAAAAAGAAAAAGAAAATAGAGTCGTTGATAAGCATGAGTACGTGAAGAAAGCAATAATGACTTGTGAAAAATTGAGGGAGGCTCGGCTGGGTTAGAGAGACCTGGCTCTAAAGATGTACTTGGGAGTTTATAGGCCAAGAAAGAAAGGAATATAATATGTACTGTAGACATAGATGGAGAGGTGTACCTGGGATGGTTACAGAGCCACTCACCTTGTTGGCTTGTTAACTCACCAGACACCATTGTTTTATCCACGTCTATATACTAGGCCCTATGAACATGACTTGTGACTTGTACTATATTGTCTCTATTCATTATTTCATTTTACTTCCAACTTCCACATCTAATTTGAGAGCATCTCAAAATGCATATTTCTCCCTTATTCCATGTCAAAGAGCAAAGTCATGGCTCCTGTGAAATGGCCATTAATTTCGGTTTTCATTAGAGTCGTGATTATAATTCTATTTCGATCAAATAAAATAGTACTCAGACTTAGTCATTTAAAGCGATCACATTCGTACTTTCAGTGCAAATCTCTCATTATTTTTGAATGTCTTGCTTATGTGTTTTATAACTGGATCAATTTTTTTTTTTAAAAAATAAAAAGCATGAGATGTGTAGATCAATTTCCAAGTTTAGTTGTTTATTGTTTATGATAAAATGTTTGTATGAGTGTCTGTGTGTGTGTGTTTTTTTTTTTTTTTTTTTCATTTGAAACAAATGAAGACCAACTTTGGATAAAACAATGGACGTTATGTTGGATGGAGCATCTTTTGTCCACTGAAGTAAACGTTAACTATAGTGTAATCCCGCGCGTGAGCAGCACGACAACCATGGTTTAGCCGAATGTTGGGGGTTGTTGAGTTATACGACGTTAGTTAAGATAGAAATCACATGGGAGGCACGTGATAGTTCCCCCAACCCTAAAGCGGATCTATCATGCTTTCTGCTCTGTTCTCCTCCTCCAATTTGATTCGATTCGGACATCTTTCAAACATAGGTGATCGACTTGTCTCGGCCTCTAACAGAACTCGAACCAGATTTCACCCTAAAATCCGAAACTAGCATGTGGGGCCCACCTTAGGTAAAATTTTACCAAAAATTTAGCGAAACTTTCCCTAAAAGTGAACTACCCAAATAACAAACCTGGACAATAAAACTTAAACCAACACCACACCAACTACTTTTACATTCCAAATATATACATTCCAAGTATTTAACTTAATAACATACTTATCAGAGCAATCTAGATAACAAGTTGAAATAAAGTACATGTAGGTTAAATGTTTAACCTACAAGAAGTCGGAAGTGGTGGACACTATGCCTCGACGCCTACACACGATTGACCTCAACTAGTCTGCAGACTGGGCACGAGAAACAGAAAAGCTCTGGGAAAAACATTTGAAAACAGTTAGAGTGAGTGGACGAAAATAAATCATTTTAGTGAAAATAACTTAAAATAATTATAAGGGGTTGTGACCACTTACCCAATTTCAGCTTAAAAATTGTCCACTTGCTCCACTAAGAGTTTTCTAACCCTATTTACCCAATTTAACATCTACTGACAGTTTTGCCCCTATTAATCAAATTGAAACTCACAAATCTCTCTCCTCTCAGACTCTCTCTCTCTAGCCGGCAGTGGCGACCACGCCTTCAACACCTTCTTCGTCGACCTCAAGCCCACCGTCAATAGCCGATCATCGTTCTGGTGCCAATCACCGATCTGGTGCTGATCACTGATCTGGTGCCAACCACCCTCAATCATCGATCACCGATAAGAAGCTCTCATCCCGCTGCGGTGCCGAAACCTCACCAACCTGAAGCTCCGCGCATGCCGTGATTTGAGCAACGCAGGCATGCTGGTATCCACAAAGAACTCCAAGGTTTGAAGAAGCTATCCTGTGGATCGTGCACCTTCGGAGCCAAGGGAATGAACGCCGTGCAGGAAAATTGCTCTCTGGAAGAGTATAGGTGAAGCGGCTCCGGTCGATCTGATATAGTGCCCAGAGCACTTTTTTTTTCTCTTTTTTGTGGTATACTTTGAGCTCCGAGAGTGGGGAAGGAACATGTACAATTGAACATATAAATTGATATAATTATCGGGGGTAATAATATGGTTATTGGGAGGTAATAATATGATTATTGGGACACAATAATATGATTATTGGGAAGTAATAATATGATTATTGGAAGATAATAATATGATTATTGGGAGACAATAATATGATTATTGGGAGGCAATAATAAGATTATTTATTTGAATAAACCTACAAAACCTTCAAATTATAAACATCTTCATTGTTTATTAATTATTGATCCCTAATAAACTTGTTACTGGGGGCAATAATATGTTTATTGGGGGGCAATAAAATCGGACGCCAGAATCCGATCACCAATCCTGCAGTCGGATTCCGATCACTGGACACAAGACTCCAGTCACCCGTCGCCGGAGTCCGCTACCGGCCATTGGTCACCGGAGCACATCAAGGTGGAGGATGACTTCTCTATCTAAGTGAGAAAGAAGGAGAGGGCAAAAGTCCCAAAAATAAATAAAAATAATAAAAAAAGAATTAATTGGGTATTAAGGAAATAATCTCTTAAAGTGTTTTGGGTAAATGGGGTTAAAAAACTGTTAGTAGAGCAAGTAGGCAATTTTACAGCTGAAATTGGGTAAATGATCATTTCCCCTAATTATAATGCTTTCCCACTTTATTCTCTTAAATCCAAGCATGTAGTGTTTGATAAGATACTTTCAAATCTCAAAAATCTCAAATTATACTGATCTCAAACTCCATCTCAAAACATTTCAAAATCCTTTTCAAATATCTCAAAAATCTCATTCCAAAATGACAAGAGGGAATTGCTGACCAGTCATTTCATGCCACTTGGAGGATACTACCGACCAGGGACGCATCGGAAAGTACTGCTGACCGAAATATGATAAGGTGATTGCTAGATGGTACTGCTGGCTAACAATCTCATGTCATATGGAGGGTACTGCCGACTAACAATCTCATGTTATATGGAGGGTACTGCCGACTACCTATCTCATGCTATCTAGAGGATATTGTTGATCAGATAACGCATCAGAGGGTATTACCGACCATGTAATGCATGCATGCGCTAACATAATCATCATCATCATTCATATTTACATCCTCGAATAAACTGAACTCAATAATTCTCTTATAGTATTAAACTCATCAACTGTTTAAATTTCCATAAACACTCAATTCTTAAAATAACTCATGAAATCTCGATAAATCGTTTATACTCAAATACTTGACTATCATACACATAATACGCAAGTCATCATCCTTTCCAAAAGAAAATCTCCATAACTCAATATTTGAATAACTCTTATAAGTAAAAAATTTCGGAAAGAAAAATAAATATCAGACTTCAACAAAAATCAAAAATTTTCACCATCCTATTGAAATATAATATTAAGAAATTTTGGTAAATTATTTATATATCGTAAAATTAATAAAATTAATTAATATTCAGAAAATAATACTGCATGCATAATAATTTAAAAACAAATATCCACTCACAGTGAAACGGCCATGAAGGTTGTCAAACAAACTCCTCCTTGAGCTCGATCTACACGTCGTCCTGAACAATTTGATAATTATGAATAAATATTTTCGAGAATCAGAACTAAATTGACTAATAAATTCGAAACCCTAGAGACGATAATTCGTTGAAAGCTTGAAATCATAACAGAACGAGCTCAACTTTCATAGGTATGTTGATTCGATAATTATAACAACCTATTAAGAAATGGGGTCGATCCAAAGGTTAGATATTCCTGAATCGAAACCCCGATCATTTTCAAAAAGTATCAAAACAACACAAAATTCACATTCACATGTTCGTAACGCTACGCTCTACCTAATGAACCAAAATAAATGTGCCGCCACATGCAGCTGCATGTGCCACCTCCGACCCTGAATTGGGTCATAAAACCTATGGCAAATTGTTCACAACAACAAGCCCAACAACTCTTCTAACTTCAACAAAGTCAAATTCAAAAGCATATGGCCGAAATATACATACAAAGCTTTGGGGAAAAAATTGGAATTTCAATTCCCCGATTTGTCTTCCTCCGGCTGAATCGATGCACGAGGCATATATTTTTGGAACAAGGATGACGAGAGCTTCAATTTCTGGGTTGTGGCGTCTTCAGAGGTGGCCGGGAAACTGAAAATCGACGGGATATACAAAACGGGTCTGGCACCTTGAATATGACTTCGAACCGATTCGGTTAACTGCAATCGGAGGAAACCAAAGCCGGAAAGACGATCGGTGTGAGGCGGCACTCCAGATGGGGCCGGTCCGATAGTCTGGGGTGGCCTGATGTCAGCAGAATCCACCGGATGGCCTGATGTCGGCAAAATCCACTGGGTCGTGAATCCGGGTCGGGTTGGAGGTCGAGTCTGGGAGAGAGAGTATGGGGATATATTGGGGTTCCAGCCCAAAAAGCAAACATCCCGAAATGGAAAGTTTCCAAATGCAAACTTTCTATTTATACACACTTTCTGAAATAGTAACTTTGACTTTTTTTATCGTAACTTCTTCATACGGGCTCCGATTCTTGTGTGTCACATGTCTACTAACTTGGTTTAATGTTCTCTATAACTTTTAAAAAGGAAGTTTTCTCGTAAGGTGAGCGGATTAAAAATTCAACTCCTATAATCCTCTAGAAGTATCAAAACAAAGTTAAAAGTGAAGATGATTGTCGTTTACCATTCAAATGACTAGTAAACCGGTAAATTTGGATACAAGGTGTAATAATAATTTGATAGCTCCCCTAACCCAAAACCGATATTGGTAATTCAATCGATTGCCGTTACCAATAGATTGCTGGTGCTGCACTGTTTGGGTAAGGTTTCCCTTACTCTGTAAATTAGAAGTTGTTTATATTGGGAAAAGATTGAAGGGGTTGATACTTTACTTTGTATTATGATTTTGGCTTCTGAATTATTGGGAAAAGATTGAAGGGGTTGATACTCTACTTTGTATTATGATTTTGGCTTCTTAATGGGTTATCTGATTCATTAAGGTTGCTTTCTGTAGCCATAATGCTATTAAGAATGGATTCTATATTTGAGGCATCAGAATTAGTTTTGTTATGACATGGATTTCATGATGGAATTTGCTTTCTGTTTCATGTTGGAATTGAAATAGGATTAAAATTTGCATGTGTCCTGATCGTATTTTATGTTTTAAATTCAATGACTTTATTTCAAATAAAATGTTGGGTTCTTGGTTTCCTGCGTTTATCAATGTACATCAACAAATGAGGCTACGTCATTTTCCATATCTGAAACGTCAGACATACTAAGCATGAAAACTGCATTCAAAAACTATTCTACACGCTTTTTCAAAGTCTCCAACACAAGCATCCACGAACATATATTTCATATCACATTTAACCTATTTCATATCACGCATTTAGCCCCCTTTTTCACATACTGCATTTCAGTTGTTCAACATCCTCCTTAACTGCCATTGCCTCCCCGTTTCTTTCCCAATAATCGTCCTCCTCTCTTTCATCAGTATTTGGTTGACAGGACCCGTCCCGGATTTTATCCTGAAATTCGAAGTGCTGCTGGACCTACCTTAGAAGAAATTCTACCAAAAATTTGGCGGAACTTCCCCTAAAAATGGATTACCCAAAACCTGTAGAAAGAGATTTACACTTCTGAATCATCTATCCTTATTCTCCTGGAGCCACCCTGCTCCCCAAATCACAACATTTTCCAATTCACATTACACAATTCCCAACTTAATAACATTCATTCCACTGTTATCAGAGCAATTCTAAAACAAAATATGTAATAGAATAAAAAAGTAAAGAGGGTAAATAATCGATAAATCCTACAATGCGGAAGTAGTGACAACTATGCCTCAACTCCATGTACTTCCGACCTCAACTAATCTAGCCTGCAAACTGGGCATTTGAAATCAAATGGCCCAGGGGAAAAGTATTTACAAACACGCTAGTGTGAGTGAATAAAAATAAATAATCAAGATAATCTAAATGAAGCAATCTTGAATACTTTCCCACGTGTTTAAACTTCTAAAACCTAGATGCATGCAACGTTTTTTTTTTTTTAAATGTATTTCTTTAAAACTGAAAATCTCGTGAAAACATACCAGCCCTGCTGGTCAAGAGAAAATGAACTAGCCCCGCTAGTCAAGTAACAATAGGATACGGGGAAGAAATTATCACCATACGGATAAAGGAGCCCCTTAGGCTCTACCCTCTACTGCCAGTCACACATATATTGTGTGAGGAGGAGAACTAATAACCTCGATTACCACTCACATGAGGATGAGAATAAATCACCTCGACTGCCACTCACAAACACAAAGTAAGTGAGGATGAGACACTATAGAACGACCCCAATATGGTGATGAAAATAATCGAAAACCAGTAAATTCATAAAGCTTCCCCAATTTCTCACGATAAAAACAAGTATATTCCAATGATGTGGCCCCGCACACCAAAATTATTCTCGAATTCATAAACAAATAGGCGAGAAATAAGATATATAAATAATTTCCTCGAAAATCTCACTTCCGATACTAATCCAGAAAACTCCACATCGACTAATAAAGTATAATATAAATTTCCAGAATTCTCCTCGGAAAATATTCTTCAATAAATCACATAAATCACAAATTTAAAATCAAGTGTAGCAAACTTCAATTCAAAAATCCAAACGATATAACAAATAAATATTTAGATCTGATAAATATGCTCGATAATTTAAAACAATAATTTGGATCACAATTCCATTTCCCAAATCATAATGGAGATAGAAAATCAATTTTCGAAGATCATCAATTCAACTAAATCCACGAGATAAATTGATATCAAATTCCAAGATCAAATCATATGCTCAAAATGTAATATGATAATTAAATAGAGCATTAATTCGAGAAATAAACGCATGCATCACATTTTAAAATAAAAGTCCACTCACAGTATACGGCTAAGCTTGTTGTTTATTCGAAGTTTCCCCGTGTGGTTCCTCCTCACGTCCTGTATAATATAACGCTCATAAATAAATAATTATAGGTCAAAAATCTATATTTACGTTAATTATATGTCGAAATTCTAAACGTTTCCCCTAACCTCAACTCCTTCAATTCACTTAGAATTCCATCCAAACTTCATCAATAATTTCTATTTGTCGATTTACAAATTCTAAAGTAAATTTGTGAGAAATCCGAAGGTCGGATTCTGGTAAATCGATAACCGAAATTCTAAATTTCCAGAAATTTATAATCGATTCAAAACTTCCCCAATCTTCACCACATTTCATATATAAGCTCTACAACATTTATAGGATTTTATAGGCTAAAAATTGAAATTAAAAAGCTGCCCTACGCGCCTCCACGCACCATCTACAGTGGCAGCTCGTGGGCCCCACGCGCCGCCGGCCACCACCTCCGATGGCCACCAAATTTTGACAGCAATACCTACTCATCAAGCCCAACCTTTTTCTCAACTACAACAAATTCCAACTTTATCTTGAAGTGCTCGAAACCGGCTGGTGAAAATTTTCCAGAAATTTCAAAACCCTAGAATTGGGTTTTTCTTCGATTCTTCCTCCACACTGTGAATTGGAGCTAGAAGCTTGAGGGGAAAACTTGTATGACTCAAGGCGCCCCTAACAGACCTGGTTTCATCGCTGGATATAGCCGGAATCAGAAGAATTACCGGAAAATCTCCAACTGCTATAGTAAACTTCAGGTCATCGATTCTCGCTTCTCTGGCCAAATCGTCTTGACCGACGACTGCTAGCGTGTGCGGGAGAAGGAGGTGCGTTGATGACGACTGGTGGCTCATGTTTGGTCCCCGGACGACGGAGAATCAATGAAAACAAAGGAGGAGGCCGAAGGTGAGGAGAGAGAGAAATCGGGGGAGAGGAGAGAGAAAAAGCTCGGTAAGTTTCCAAAAATGGAAACTTACCACAGTAGTTCCCACCTTTTATAGAAACTTACTATGAACAGTAACTTTGGTATTTCGCTCATAACTTTCACATACGAACTCCTATTTTTAAGTACCATATATGCACGCGCTTGGGTTAACGTCCTCTACGATTTTCATGAAGAAAGTATCCTCAAATTTTGATCCGATCAAAAAGTCAATTTTTAGGGCAACTAAATACCGAAACGACAGTGAAAATGAAAGTAAAGGTCGTTTACCTTCCAAATGACTTGTAAACGGGTAAGTTCAGGTTCAGGACGTTACATTGGTCCCTCTCTCTCTCCCGTCATTACCTTGCTTGGTACCCACACATCTTCATTAGAAGAGCATACCCCTTCACAATCCTCCACTCACTTCCACAGTTCGTCAACCTCATCATTTCCCCATTCAACCAATTGTGTACCACTCTTGTCCACCCATTTGTACATGATGTTTATGGAGTCAAAGTAAAATACTTGGAGAAATTTCATACAGCCGGATAGTGAAACAAGTTTGTCTAATTTCAATGTGAACACACCTGACATCAATTTTCTGAAATGCATAGGTCGCCTAATTTTTGAATTGTATTGCTGTCATATCCATAAAAGCAAACAACAATACCGAGTCTACTTCTTCGCCGCAACGTACCTTGCTAGATCCACCAAATCTCATTCTCCCCAACCTCAAACTAATACTTGACATATGAAAAACCATTAGGTTATTATCAATAATTGTTTTGCAATTCCACAATCTCATGAAGTTCATGTAATATTACGATTTTTTTTTTTTTTTTTTATAACAATTGGGGCAATGAACATCCTTTACATTACAACGCATTCTATATATTATCACAACCTACAGACCGGAGTACTACTTAAATGTAATGCCCCAAACTGCACCTCGCCAGCTTGAGCACGTCACAGTGCTGCGAGACTCTAAAACGTAAACCGAATGCTCGATTTACATTTTAAAGAACCGCAAGGCATTTTTGTTGATAAACATTTCGTAAAATGCCCAGCGGGAATTTGAAATACTTTTGAGGTGACAGCTTCTTGAAATTACAAAATTCACTTTATTCATCTAGAACTTGTCATTTTGGAATTGTCGAGGATTAATAGATTTAACCACACAATGAACACTCAACAACAAATTTCATAATTGCGTGGATCAAGAAATAAAGATCGAGAGTACATCAAATACCCGATTACCGTCCGGAAGAGTTATCAAATTCCGCGCACCTAGCTCCATCCGCTACAATCCCTTTACCAGTGCACAGTACCTGCACATACACTGTTATAGGGGTGAGCTTTCGTCCTCGCTGCTCTATGGGACCTACTCTGGCTAAGTTTGAAAATCAACTAAAACTTTGTAATAATTTGGATTTGGGCCCAGTGTGAAAACAAAGCGAATATATATGTAAGAACGACAAACTTAAAATACCATTTCTCTTAAAACCCGATGCATGATTAGAAAACTACGTGCGATTTACCTGATGGTTTGCTTCCGTAGAACCAACATCTGACCTTACCAGTCACAGAGCATCAAACTTAATACACTAGCTACACACACAGAACCGGGTCGCCATTGTGATTGTGCACCGTCAGACCAGTGTAGCTAACCCTCCGGAGGTTTAGGGGTGGCTAATCGTCAAGGAAGTCATCGACCACCTTTCCACTCTCACATGTCGCGATCAACAATCTTATACGCACGCTAACTTAAAAACATTTTACATTTGAACTAACAATATACTTTCATCATGCATCACGTATAATCAAATATGAAAAACCATTAGCCAATAGAGAGTCCCGAGTCCCCTACTTGGATTTCGAAGCTTTACCATTTCACGTTGTTCGGAGATCACGAACCTTTCATTCCTCTGGTAGCTGGAGTCCTAAGTCCCAACATTTAGATCATTAATAATTTATTGAACAAATATCTGAATCTTGACTATTGATGAATCGTTCGACCAACTTTGACAAGTGTGTGACCAATATTTGACCAATCAAGACTTATTCGATAATTAACCCAAATTACCAAACATTTACTTGAAATTACGATATCGACCAAATATATATATATATATATATATATATATATATATAATTTCTTTTCTTTACTTATAATCAAGCCGCAAATTACACAAGCAAACCAATAACGACTTCACTACCGAAAGATCTCAAATTCACATAACCATTTTGTCGCATAGTAATTCCACGGAATTTACTATGGACACTCAATACTTTTCAATTTCCATACAAGGCCAAACCAAACCTTTTACTATAATTTAGTTTCTGCCAAACTCAACCGAATCTGTAACTTAACTCCAGAATCGGACAATTATACATATACCAACATGCAGCTCAATGGAATCTCAAAACCATACAAAGCCTTCAACATTCAATTAAGGTATGACAATATTTTACTTCTACCATTATCCAAGTAAGGTCTAGCACTTTAGCATACTTGGATATCCAAGTAAGGTCTAGCTCACCAGGATATCCAAGTAACTTCTGGGAAGCAAGTCCCCCTCTAACTACACCATTCTCGTTCAAGTCTGCCTTGATTCCAGAATCACCAGAAAACCCAATTTAAATAGCAATTGAATAGCTATACCTTCAGACAACGTTTCCACAAGTTTATTCCCAAAATTAAATCAATCACCATAGCACCACCATTATCAACATGCAAAACCCACTCATGATTCTTTAATTAACAGCAAGCGGCTAAACCAACCAAACTTGTTTCATGATTCTCACAAGGACGTCACCACCTCACATGCATGAACCAAAACCCATGAATATGATTACATCTTGACAGCTTACCTCCTTGATCAATCTAGTGAGCGGGATCACTGCTGCCCAAAGTTCTTTTTAATTCCAATTCCGACTCTGAGCACTCGAACCCACTTCTAATTTCTATTTCTTCTTCTGTTCAACCTCAACTACAAACAAGACCCATAATCAACAAACTTATACAACCCAATTTCAAACTCTCCAAGAACGAGAATCTGGGTCTTGGAAGCCTACCTGGATTAATTCAACCCCAAGGTCTTAATCAACTAATCTCATAGCACATATAGCTCTCCATGATCTCCCTTAAGGTTGTAGCCACGAGTATCATCTGTGGTCCTCAACGAGAAACACCAAAGGAGAAGTTTGAGATTGATGAAGCAAGAAGGGAAGTTGGTTGATCAGGTGATAGTAGCTCTGGTCTGAATTGTGCTTTGTTGTTGGTGGATGTCTAGATGGCTTTCGGAGAGTCAAAAAAAGGAGATTAGAGGTAGGACGACGTGTTGGTGTAAGATTTAGTCTCTAGGCATGTGGTTAAGGCTCAGACACACACATATATATGGGCTGACCCAACTTTCCCTAAGCCCAGTCCTAAATTTAATAAATACTAGTAGAGCTTTCCAAGTAAAATTTGACCAAGACTGACCCACCTAGGATGCTCAATTCCGAACTTTTTCGAAACAAGCCTTTGTACGTCAGAACTAACTCAACTTGCAAATTTTAGAAATATGAAACTCAGAATCAACCGTATGTAAATCCAAAGTAATTAAATAAGATTATTGGGGTTCACATTAAAGTTTCCATGTACAACTTCTTATCGACCGACTACACTATATATGTATTATGTTTTTAGGCCTAGTATATCCACTTATGCCAATTGTCATTTTCTACTTCCTATTGTCAACATTGGTTTTAATATGTAAAAGTACTAACCTTTATTTTTTTATAGTCCAGCTCTCATCCTCATTGATATCGATGGCACCGAACACCATAAGTATTATGCCATAAGAGCAAATGCACCAACGTACTCGTTGGCTAACCAATTGGGAGAGAGAATCAAATTAAGTAATGCAACTGATAATAATTGTACGACTAATTTATAGGGACCACGCGGGGCCTCCTGCCCATGGTATTGGATGACTAATTGTTACCCATTGAATTCCCCAACTTTGGATGATGAGCTCCACAACTGTTGCCAACGTATAAATTGTGAAATGACACATGCTTGCAATGGTTATTTAATTACAACCGTTAGATTGAGATCATACCAACAGTAGTTTCTTCTTTTCTTTTTCGGTTTTGCACACAAAAAATAATTTGGAAGGTAAAAAAATCTGAAATTTATTTCTAAAAATTCTATAAATACTCATTCTCTCCCCTTAATTTCTCACACCAAAATGTTGAAAAATTTTACCTCTCTATCTTCTTCCTCCATCAATTTATTCTTCATTTCAAATCAATTGCACAAATAATCTTATCAATTGTCATAGATTATTTTTTTTTTTCAAATTATAATGATATCTATGCTTGATATAGAATTTGATTTGTTAAAAAAATTATCCATTATTTTTTTAATTAATGTTCTATGATTAATCTCATTATTAATTAATTAATTAATTAATTAAATTATAGGTTTAACATTATTTTGAATTAATGAATTATTCAAATTTGAAGTGTGAATAGTGGATTGGCTAGCAAATTGCCTTCTGTTAGTGCATTGTGTAAATTAGAGGCAACTACCAATTTAGGATGAATAGTGGATTAGTATTACAAATTTGATTGGCAAATCAGAATTGCCCTTGGTTCATTGGTGCATTTTCTCTAAATAGGAGAAGTGAAGAACTCTCATTTTCTTCTTTACTCCTCTCCTTAACTCCCACCCTATTGTAACTTAAATTCTCCGTGACTTTAATATATACTAGGTATTTGACCTGCGCGATGCTGCGCGGTATTTTTTTTTTTTAGCTCAAATTTATACATATTACAAATAACATATTTATTAAATATTGCTATCAAATGCCTTATCTAAAGAAAATTGTTAAAATCAATATTGCGCCAATAGGATATATCAAATATATGTAACAACAAAGTATGAGAGCTTCTTTTCAGGCCCCTTGTTCACAAAAAGAAAGAAGAATAGGGGCTTTTGACACCATTACAAAAGAATAGAGTAGTATTTCAAATAACTTACGAAAGCTGAATCCCCACAGCTCAATGGTAACTTAGTACATACTACAGAAGCATAAGTCTGCTTCTGGGGCTCTCCAATAGGCTCCTCAATAGATGAAGGCAGGTGTTTTTGTATAACATT
This sequence comes from Rosa persica, assembly GCA_025331145.1. Lineage (NCBI taxonomy): Eukaryota > Viridiplantae > Streptophyta > Magnoliopsida > Rosales > Rosaceae > Rosa > Rosa persica. The sequence goes on along the minus strand of WFKR01000006.1, from coordinate 13,232,316 downwards.
CATTGCACTTTCAAATGAACCGATTCTGTAGAATGATCCTCCATGATATACTTAGATTCAACAACCTGCTACAATCGTTGCTCTGCATAGCCATAGTTGTCACTTGGACCATTTCCATTAACATCAGGCACCACATAGTCTCTAGTATAAGTTTCTCTACTCATCATATAATTACCCACCGCAAAACCATGAGTATCATAAAATGATCAGTAAATTGAAAACACTAAATTTTACATTGTTAAAATGAAAGCTCATCTACTCATCACAAATCAAGTTGCTAAGAACTTGGGGGAGAAAATCAATGTCATTTTAACCAAGTGTAGTGCTATTCATACACCATTTTTCTCTATTCACACTCCCCCTCTATTTTTCTATTACTTTAAATAATTTTTTACAAATTACCCTACTACCCTGTCTTGCAATTAAGTTTTTTTTTTCTTTTTTCTTTTTCTATTTGGCAATTCAATCATCCCCAAATCCTAAACCTTATTTTCCCGCGGGCACAAAGGATTTTAAAACTCTATTTGATTCCCTTTTTTTTTCCATCAAAAACTTCTCGAACATAGTCATTCTATCTCTCTAATTTGATGATCTGAAGTTCAATCGAAGCAGAACAAGCAACTTTAGACCCGTCGTTGGAGAAAATTTAACACTTGATTTGCAATGGAGACATGTAAGAAAAATATGAGTTCAGAGATCATTCAAGTCCCTTTGAATCCATCATTACTGGTAAGATTCTAACTAAAATTATTTGGTGTATTTGAATCCATTGAGCACTTATAGAACTTTACAACAGCCTAATAATGATAACCTTATGATTATAAACATGATTTGTTCTACTATATTATGCTAGAATATGAAAGATTTTTCCATAGGAAAATTATACAAATATGAGTTGAGGGGAGTTCAGAGATAAGGAGTATGTGGACTGGTACATTGGTTTTTGTTATTTTCTACCAAATTATTTGGGTAATTCATGCTCCAATATACATTATTGAAGTATTTGTGCTGACAATTTTATCATTTCTTCTAGTTGAAAGGAATTAAATGTGTTGAGATAAGGATAGCTTGCTCTTTGCTACTGTAAGTTCATGTGCAATGTTTTACTCTCTGGTTTTGCATCCTCAATTATGGTTTATGCATTTTATTTTTATATACGTACCAACTTTTTACCATCTATATTTCAGTTTGGTAACTATAACTACTACTCTATATAATCAACTAGTTATTGTATTGGCATTCTCTTCACAATGTTGAATTAGGTTCGGAACCTTTGCATCTAATAATCAGAGTGTGGAGAGCAAAACCATATTTACTGCTGAAAATTAGTGTTACTTAGAAGATCTTCGTATCATAATATCTTAGTAGCAAAAAAAATTGATTTATTGTATAATGATGGTTTTTTTTTAATATAAAAAAATTGTATAATGATGGTTGATTCATGATTGACTTGCCAAATAGAAAAAAAGAAATAAGAAAAAGAAACATAATTGCAAGAGAGGGTAGTTAGAGTAATTTGTAAAAGAAATTAAATTAAAGTAATAGAAAAATATAGGGGTTGTGTGAATAGAAAAAATAGGTGTGTGAAAAGCACCACCCTTTAACCAAAAATAGCTCAAAGGAGACCAAAAGAAAAAGGCATTTAGGGCTTTTTCTTAAGAGACCATAATCAAGTATGAACACAATTTTAAGTCAAAGCTGCTATCAACAGTTCTTAATTAGTGAACACAAAGTAGAAACCAATAAGCAAAACACTTTCCATTGCTGATTATAGAATTCATCTCATATGATTGTTGTAGATATAAAAGTATAATCCCATAAAAAATGCAGAATACTCAACAACTCCTTGCCACTTGTTTAGTAGAAAACCATAACCTTTCCCACCTCTCACCAAAAAAGGAAAAAAAAAAAAGAAAAAAAAAAAGAAGCAAAACCTATTATCCCAACTGCAAATGAATTCAAAAAGCAAAACTAACCTGGCTCAGCCCTTCATCCATCTCGCACGCAGGTACTCCAGCACGAATCCATAGTCAACCGACCTTTTTGAAAAAATCAAGCAAATACCTCTTAAAATGAAGAAGAGAATAAAAAAATAAAGGAATCTAACAAACCAAAACATTTGTTGGAATCAAATATCAAATTTGTAAGACCTCAACACTATTGGAGAATGCTTGAAGAAAACTAAGATCATGATATGCACAGTTGCCTCAGTAGTGTTAGTAGCCTTGCAAACCGTAGAGGTACGTGTGCCTTGATTAGTATTCTATAAATATAGAGAATGTTAGAACTTGGAAATAATATGTATTTACTTCACAAAAGAATATATAGAAAATTACTTATAAGTGTCAATTTGAAACTTTAATTAGCTATAAGGTCACCTAGTTTTTCTTGTCTTCTTAAGGCCATTTGCTTCCTCAAAATTTTCCATTTCTGACGATTTTTCCCTTCAGAACCAACTGTTTGAGATTAATCATTCTCTATCCTCTCTCTCCGATGAAATCCTTTGAGATTAATCTCTCTCTCTCTCTCTCTCTCTCTCTCTCTGGCGAATACTCCCTCTTTCCACCATCACGTCGGCGAATGGAACTGGAATTAAATCTATGACGCACGACGCCGACTGGAGATCTGGATCTCCAGTCCTCTCCTCTTCTTTTCTTCTGTGTTGTGAAAAGCTAGGGTTTCTGAAGATGACGACGATGAAGAGCTTGATCGGTTTGATTGATGGATACATAGGTTCTGTACTGTGCTCGGCGGCTACGATGATGGGAGATCATATCTAGGAATGGGTGATAATAATAATTTCAGAGATTAGATCTAGTGAAATTGAAGCTCCTGAAGTTCGCGAACGTTCTGATTAGCAAAATCTAGTGTACGTGTTCTGATTGCCCTTATCTCTCTTGTTTTTTTATTAAATGTGCCTCTACTTGCTGTTTGGTAGCTGATGAATATTTAATTATGGCTACCTTGTTCATGATTTCTTTATTTGATTGGTTGTCAGGCATCATAATGTTCTCAAATTCCTATCATCACCATCATCATCGTCATAGATCTATGCTTTTGAGCATTTTCATTTGTTTGTGAAACTAGTTAAAATTGAATTAAAAAGCATTAACTTGAATCAATTGGAGTTTTAAATTCTGGAATTTAATGAAATTCAGGTGCCATGTGCTGTGGCTATAGCCAAGCTAATTGTTATTGAGCGAGTTTCATTTGTATATTGATTCTGAGATAGTAAACAAGAATGCTTGTGTTTAGTTTGTTAGATTGGCGTTCATGAGTTTCATTTGTATTTGATTTTGAGATATTGATACTCTCTGAAAATGCATATTGTTAAAAAAAAAAAAACAAGTTGCTAATGTTGTTTGAAATGCTACTAGCATACTTGTGAAAAACTACTATCACTGTCAAACAAACCTACTGTGCATTTTTGTTAAGTAGTCTATATGATTTCATACATGTCAAAACTAGAAGCTAATAATGTAGTTGACAAAGTTTTAGATTCATGTGTTGTCACACCCCGAATTTTAAAATAAACATTCAAAATCCGAAACATGAAATTTACCACAACTCAAAATAATCATCCTGAAAATTTCTTTTCTTAACAACTTCATCACCCGAAATAAAATCAAAACCGAATTTAGTCTCGGTTAATTATTACAACTCAAATCCAAAATGAACTATAAAGCTCTAAATGAGCGTACTCACCTCACTACTAAATGAAATAACAAAAACTACTGTAACACCTAAGCAGCTCGGTCACCTCCCTGGTTATCCTGACCTGCAGGAATATCCGCTACACCATTTGAATAGTGTACCGGGATTGCAACAACACAAAACCCTGTAAGCTTATGAAAGCTCGTATGAGTAAAAGGAAAGACTGTTGTTTAATTTAATCATAATCAATTCTACTCAAGTCAACACTCAACCGTTTCCACAACCACGAAGTACTAACAATCTCAATCAAATACCAAATCAATAAATCAAGACAACCCCAACTCACATCTTTCTTCACAAAACCTCAACATCGTATTTATAAAAATACGGTACATGACAGACTAGAGCTCTAACTGAATCGTAGCCCGTCACTTAGCCTAGGTTATGGCATCCGACATATTTATCATTATCGTATTTCATCAATATGTATATTTATATACATATTTAGAACGTCCGATAATTTCACATGCTCAACCAATCGTATCCAATCATCCACCCAGGATTAAAGCGTCCGGTTACACCACACCGGTCACTACGTCGACTCTAAACCCATAAATGAGCACAACATATAATATCACATAATGAAATCAACCCCACCAAGATACACCATATTATTATGAAATTACACAATTGAAATATAATTAATTCATCAATTCAACTCAATCATATCATCACTCAACAATCCACTCATCAATATATATTTTCCACGTAAATATATATATACGTAATCATCCACTCAGGAATGACCACTAATACCATCTATAGTTTACACAAGAAAATTGTGAAATTCATTTGTATAATTAAAATTCATTTTACTTACCTATGGTCAGTGGTGATTCAAGTCCATGAAATTTTAAAACAAATATTTAATCCGCAAATATTTTTCACACAATTATCAAAAATAAATAAATTTAAAACGCTCGGTTCGTAATATGAACCACGTGAGTTTTACTCACCTCGAAATTCCCGCTGCGTCTTCAATACAAATATAATTAACGTCGAAATAGCCCATTCAAATACAATCCGTCAATCACCTAATTAAATGTGATTCGAATTTAGCCAATAATTCCAAAACATAATTGAACTACCATTTAACGGCCGGATTCTAATTTACAATAAAATCCGACGAGCAGATTCTCACGAATCGCTCCCCTAATTACCGTTTTGCACATATACGAAGATCCAACGGTCAGATCTTCGCCCATGACCACACAAAGCCTCTGGGACAGTCATATGATCATCATATCAAAATTATAAGTTCATCTGACGGTCCTAATTCCACAGATCATAAATCTAACGATCGAAATCGATCGAAATCTCAAAATTCATAACTAATTCATACGATATCCAAAAAATACGTATAATACTCCGAAATGATCGTATTGAAACATAAAATCATAAAATGGATAGAAACCAAATTTTAGACCTCCGGAGGTGGCCGGAAAGGGCCGCCGGAGTTAGGGACAGAGCCACCGCCGACCACCACCAATGGTGTCGGGGCTGAGCTTGTCCCCTTCGTTTCATCATTCTGAGAAACTTTCATAACTAGCACAAGACCAAAAAATGATGGAAATGGATCGAAAAGTACCAATTACAGTCGGCGGCTAGAAATTTTCCAGAAACCGACGAGCTTGAAAACCGACGTGAAAACTGCAACCTCACGCCTCGATCCCTTCTGGAAACTTGTTCAAAACTTCCTTGCGAACTCAACAATCCAAGAATCACAACAAACGATCGTGTATAGCTCGAGATATTTGGATCGAAAGTTGGTTTTTCGATCCGCACGGGGTCGAGCTCCGACGAATGTGAAAACGTTAGACCCAGTTTCGGTCCTTCTTGGTGCTTGTAGAGGAAGTTGAGGCGAGCTCAATGAGCCAAGAATCAAGTGAAATGGTTATATGTATCTCGAGATATCGAGATCGAACCGAAAACGAACCTTTTCGATTCGAGCAGTGCCGCCGCCGCTGCCGGCCGTGTCGCGGCACAAGGCTGCCTCTGGCAGCTGCGCAAGGTCGAGACGAAGCTCCTGGAAGTGGTTGCAGCTCGAGAGGTAGCTGGAGGAGAGGATGGGAGCACGGTGAAGCCGTGCTCTGTTTTTGGCTTTCGGCCGAGAGAGAAAAACGCGAGAGTGAGAGAGAGAATGAACAGTTCATTTCCAAAAAAGGAAGGGAGGCCGGTGGAAAAAAAAAAAGGGTTTCCAAAAATTTATAGGGTTTTTCCTATATATACAAGTTTCCTAAAATCTTCTAAATTCGATAAGTAATTCAGAAAAAATCCGATCTTGGTGTTCCGCACATTTACGGACTCGTATCGATGAGCTCTACAACTTCCATGAAGGAAGTTTCTCCAAATTTTGTACGTAGAAAAAGTCGATTTCTTAAACCGAGTATTTCGAGCTTTTCGTTAAGAATAATCGTTTCGAAACTTCGATGATTCAAAAAGTGAGTTATTATCGAACAATATTCGTGAAATCGCATAATATTCGTTCCACACAATTACTCGAATTTAAAATGAAAATTACGGGTATTACAATCTACCCCCCTTAAAGGAATTTCGTCCCGAAATTCAAGTACCCAATTCCCCAAAAAGTTGTGGATACCTAGCTCTCATGTCAGATTCTAACTCCCGTGATGCATCACCCTCGTCATGGTGTCTCCACAACACCTTCACGAGGTCAATCTCTTTCCTACGAAGTTTCTTCACAGACCTATCCAAGATACGAACAGGTTCAACTACAAATGTCACATTTGTGTTCACTTCGATCGCACCATGATCAATCACGTGCGATTCGTCTCGCACATACTTCCTGAGCATAGACACATGGAAGACATTGTGCACACCCGACATGCTAACAGGTAAAGCAAGATGATATGCCAAGTTACCAACCCTTTCCAGAATCTCAAAGGGTCCAACATACCTCGGTGCGAGTTTCCCCTTCTTGCCAATTCTCACCACACCTTTCATAGGTGAGACTTTCAAGAACACATGATCGCCTGTCTCAAACTCCAAAGGTCTTCTCTTCAAGTCTGCATAACTCTTCTGTCTACTCTGAGCGGTTCGGATTCTGTCCCGAATAGTAGTGACCTTCTCTGTAGTCTCCTGTACAATCTCAGGACCGATGAACCCTTTATCCCCTGCTTCCGCCCAGTAGATAGGAGTCCTACATGGCCTACCATAAAGAGCCTCATATGGAGCCATACCGATACTAGAGTGATAGCTGTTGTTGTAGGCAAACTCTACCAATGGCAGATGATCCGCCCAACTACCCTTAAAATCCAGAACACAAGCTCTGAGCAGGTCCTCCATCACCTGATTCACTCTCTCGGTCTGTCCATCTGTTTGTGGGTGAAATGCAGTGCTCATAGCAAGAGACGTACCAAATGCCTTATGGAACCTACGCCAGAATTCTGAAGTGAAACGAGCATCACGATCAGAGACAATCGTCACAGGCACTCCATGAAGCCTCACTATCTCGTTCACGTACAACTTACACAACGCATCCCCTGAGTACGTTTTTGCCACCCGAAGGAAGTGTGCTGATTTAGTCAACCGATCAACAATCAACCAAATCGAGTCATAACTTTGCCTGGACCTAGGCAATCCAGTCACAAAGTCCATAGAGATATCTTCCCATTTCCAAACAGGAATCGATAAGGGGTTCAGCATTCCTGCTGGTCTCTGATGCTCTGCCTTCACCTGTTGACAGGTAAGACACTTAGACACATGTTCTTCCACATCCCTCTTCATACCATACCACCAAAAATGTCTTCGTAGATCTATATACATTTTAGTACCTCCTGGATGTATAGTATATCTAGACCTATGTGCTTCCCGCATGATCTCCTCTCTGAGGTTATCAACACTCGGTGCATACAATCTCCCTCGAAATCTCAACCCTCCATCAACCCCAATCATCCACTCGGAAGGACCCTCCACATCCGGGTCAACAGTCATCTCTGCAATCCTCGCCTGAGCGAACTTATCAAGTGTCTGACCCTGAATGATCCTGGAGATCAAGGTGGGCTGTAAGGTGATACTACCGAGAAAGATTCCCTGTCCTGCTCATGTGGGTATAAGGTCAAACTCAGATGCAGCTTCTAACATGCGCCACTCTCGCACCATAATTGATGCCATGATTACCCGAGGTTTCCTATTCAAAGCATCCGCCACTACATTCGCCTTTCCGGGATGATACTCCAAGGTGAAATCATAGTCCTTAATGAGCTCCATCCATCTTCTCTGCCTCATGTTCAATTCCTTCTGGGAGAATAGATACTTCAACTGTCTAGAACCATAAGCAACAGCACTACCATTCTGCATCAACACACACCCCAAACCCTGATGAGATGCATCGCTGTAAATGACTAATCCACCACCACTAGTAGGAATAGTTAACACCGGAGCTATAGTCAATCTAGTCTTCAGCTCATTGAAAGCCTTCTCACACTCATCCGACCATACGAACTGAGTGTCCTTCCTGGTCAATTTGGTCAAAGCTGAAGCAATACCAGAAAACCCTTCAATGAAGCGCCTGTAATACCCTGCCAATCCAATGAAGCTACGGATTTCTGTAACCGTAGTAGGGTGACTCAAACTCATCACTGCTTCAACCTTCAAAGGATCCACAGAAACTCCATCCTTCGAGACCACATGACCAAGGAACTTGACTTCACTCTGCCAGAAATCGCACTTCTCGAACTTGACAAATAGTTTCTGCTCTCTCAACGTCTGTAGTACAATCCGTAGATGCTTCTCATGCTCACCTGACGACCTTAAATAAATCAAGATGTCGTCAACGAACACTAACACAAACTGATCCAAGTAAGGACTGAACGTACGGTTCATCAAGTCCATAAATGCTGCAGGGGCATTCGTGAGACCAAAAGGCATGACAAGAAACTCAAAATGTCCATACCTGGTACTGAACGCCGTCTTTGGAATATCTTCCTCCTTCACCCTCAACTGGTGATATCCAGACCTCAAGTCAATTTTCGAGAACACAGTAGCTTCTCTAAGCTGATCGAACAAGTCATCAATCCTAGGTAAAGGGTACCTATTCTTGATGGTCACCTTGTTCAACTGTCGATAATCCACACATAACCGAAGTGAATTATCCTTCTTCTTCACGAACAACACTGGTGCGCCCCAAGGAGACACACTTGCCTGAATGAACTCTTGTGCAAGTAAGCCCTCAATCTAAACCTTCAACTCCTGAAGTTCAGTTGGAGCCATTCGATAGGGTGCTTTCGACACAAGTGATGTACCTGGTATCACATCAATGGAGAAGTCCATTACCCTTTTCGGAGGTAACCCAGGGATCTCCTGAAACACGTCTGCATACTCTGAAACTACAGGAATCCCTGTAATCTTTGAAGTACTACTCCCTGATTCAATATGAGCCAAAATCCCTGTCCTCATGGCGATGTCAGACTTCAGACAACAGTAATGAAACACCGGTTGTGTCACGCCCCGAATTTTACAATAACAATTCAAAATCCGAAACATGAAAATACTACAACACAAAAATAATCATCCTGAAAATTTTTCTTTTCTTAACATACTCACCACACGAAATAAAATCAAACCGAATTTAGTCTCGGTTAATTATTACAACACGAACCAAAATATAATGTAAAGCTCTAAATGAGCATACACACACCTCACACTAAATAAATAACAAAACTGCTATAACACCTAAGCAGCTCGGTCACCTCCCTGGTTATCCTGACCTGCAGGAATATCCGCTACACCATTGAATAGTGTACCGGGATTGCAACAACACAAAACCCGGTAAGCTTATGAAAGCTTGTATGAGTAAAAGAATGAACTGTTGCTTAATTTAATCTCAATTATTTCCACACACAGCAACACTCAATTATTTCCACATATGCAAATAATAACAATCTCAATCAAACACCAATTCAACATATCAAGACAACCCAACTCATAACTTTCCCCACAACTCTCATCATCGTATTTATAAAAATACGGTATTTGACAGACTAGAGCTCTAACTGAATCGTAGCCCGTCACCTGGCCTAGGTTATGGCATCCGACATATTTATCAATTATTGTATTTCATCAATATGTATACCTATATACATATTTAGACGTCCAATAATTCCACATACTCAACCAATCGTATCCCATCATCCACACTAGGATTAGAGCGTCCGATTTCCCACACCAGTCATTACATCGACCCTAAACCCATAAATGAACACAACATATAATTTCACATACTGAAATCAACCCAACCAAGATACATCATATTATTATGGAATTACACAATTGTAATATAATCAACTCAATCAATTCCACTCAATCATACAATCCACTCATCAATATATATTTTCCACGTAAATATATATATACGTAATCATCCACTCAGGAATGACCACTAATACCATCTATAGTTCACACAAGAAAATTATGAAATTCATTTGTATAGTTAAAATTCATTTTACTTACCTATGGACCGTGGTGATTCAAGTCCATGAAATTTTAAAACAAATATTTAATCCGCAAATATTTTTCACACAATTACTAAAATAAATAAATTAAAATGCTCGGTTCGTAATATGAACCACGTGAGTTTTACTCACCTCGAAACTCCCGCTGCGTCTTCAATATAATTATAAATTATAATTTATAATTAACGCCGAATAGCCCACGAAATTAAAATCCGTCAATCACCTAATCAAATGTGATTCGAATTTAGCCAACAATTTCAACTCATAATTTAACCACTAATTAACGGTCAGATTCTAATTTACATTAAAATCCGACGAGCGGTTTCTCACGAATCGCTCCCCTAATTACCGTTTTTCACATATACGAAGATCCAACGGTCGGATCTTCGCCCATGACCACACAAAGCCTCTGGGACAGTCATATGATCATCATAACAAATTTACAAGTTCATCCAACGGTCACAATTTCACAGATCAAAAATCTAACGACCGAAATCGATCAAAATCACAAAATTCATAACTAATTCATACGATATCCAAAAAATGCGTATAATACGCCGAAATGATCGTATCGAAACATAGAATCATAAAATGGACAGAAACCAAATTTTAGACCACCGGAGGTGGCCGGAAAAGGCCGCCGGAGTTAGGGACAGAGCCGCCACCGACCACCACCAATGGTGTCGGGGCCGAGCTTGTCCCCTTCGTTTCATCATTCTGAGCAACTTTCATAACTAGCATAAGACCTAAAAATGAACGGAAGGCGTCGAAATTACCGATTTACAGTCGGTGGCCGGAAAAAATGCAGAAACCGATGAGCTTGAAAACCGACGTGAAAAATGCAACCTCAGGCCCCGATCCCTTCTGGAAACTTGTTCAGAACTTCCTTGCGAACTCAACAAGCTTGGAATCACAAGAAACGATCGTGTATAGCTCGAGATATCTTGATCGAAAGTTTCGGTTTTTCGATCCGTTCGGGTCGAGCTCCGACGAACGTGAAAACGTTCGACCCAGTTCCGGTCCTTCTTGGTGCTTGTAGAGGAAGTTGAGGCGAGCTCAATGAGACAAGAATCAAGTGAAATGGTGGAGTGTAGCTCGAGATATTGAGATCGAACCGAAAATGGACGTTTTCGGTTCGGGCTTCGCCGCCGCCGCCACAGGCTGCGCCGCCGTGTGAGACTACCTCCGGGAGCTAGAGCAGCTCGAGATGAACGCCTGGGACTTGGTTTGAGGTCGAGAGGTGGTCTGTGGAGGGAGAACAATTAAGGAGAAGATTTCCTCCTCTTCGGCCGGTTGCGTCTGTAAGAGAGAGAGAGAGTCTGTTTTCCAGAAACGGAAGAGGAAGAAGAAGAAAGAAAAAAAAAGAAGAAAGAGGAACCGGTAGGAAAAAAAAAATTAGGGTTCCCAAAAATTTTTCTATATATACTTGTTTCGGAAAACTTCGAAATTCGATAACTAATTCAAAAAAAATCCGATCTTCGTGTTCCGCACGTGCACGGACTCGTATCGACGAGCTCTACAACTTTCATGAAGGAAGTTTCTCCAAATTTCGTACGTAGAAAAAGTCGATTTCTCAACCCGAGTATTTCGAGCTTTTCGTTAAAATAAACGTTTCGAAACTTCGATAATTGTAAAAAATGAATTATTATCGAACATAAATCGTGAAATCGCATAATAATCATTCGATACAATCACTCGAATTTAAAATGGAAATTGCGGGTATTACAGGTTGTCCCGGAACATGGAAGGACACAATCATCCTAAAGCAATCAATAACAGCATGGTTCGGGCTCAACCAATCCATACCCAAAATCACATCATACATATGATCCGGAATCACAATCAAAGATGCAGAGAACTCTCTGCCACCAATCCCAATAGGGCAATCATCATAAAACATGCTAAGCTCAAGAGACACACTGAGAGGTGATGTAACACATAATGATCTAGTCAGAGGCATATCAATCAAACCCAATACATCCACAACCGAACTAGATATGAAAGAGTGTGAGGCTCCCTTATCAAACAGTACTCTAGCAAGATAGTGATAAACAAATAAGGTACCTTCCACTCCCGTGCCTGCCTGACCGACGGAAAAGACTCTAGCAGGTGCAGGTGGTAGCTGCCTCTGCTGGTTACCCTGTACTCTACCCTGATTTCAGGGACACTCCCTAGCCTGATGCCCTGCCTGTCCATAGCTGTAGCATATCCTACCCAGTGGTTTCGTGCACGCACGAGAGATGTGACCCGGCTCGCCACAATTAAAGCACTTCACTGGAGCTGCTGGTGTTATCTGCCTAATAGGCATAACCTGAACAGGAGGAGCTACTGCCGCCCTAGCTGGAGCCTGATGCTGGAACTGAGTTCTCTGTCTCTTCCAGAACCCACCCCTGAAGTCTCTAGCTCTACTGCTTCCTGCTATGGCCTTTCCCTTGCCCTGAAAGTCTCTCTCAGCAGACTCCTTCTCTCTACGAATCAGGTTCTGCTGCTCAATGATCTGTGCCTTAGCCAAGATCTCTCTCTTGGTCTTCAGCTCTAAGATGGCCACATCACGCTCAATCGAATGACTCAACCCTCTCTGAAACTTCTTGGCCAAGTCCTCATCCTCCATCTGCCTCACATACTTGTACAGTCTGGAGAACTCCGCATCATACTCAATTACGGTCATCTTTCCCTGTACAAGTGCAAGGAACTCTCGTTCCAACCTCTCCTTCACTGCTGGTGGAAAGTACTTCTCCCTAAACAGCCTCTCAAAGCCGTCCCATGTCAAGGTAGACACCTCAATGCTCCTCTGTGTGACGTTCCACCACACCCTAGCCTCATCCTTCAGCATGAAAGCAGCTAGCTTCCTCTTGTCGGTCTCAGTGCAATCAAGCAGATCGAAATAGGTCTGCAAATCCTCTATCTATCGATCCGCCACTATATAATCAGTGCCTCCTCCAAACTTGGTTGCTCCCAAGCGGGTAATTTCCCTTGCTAGCATCAGCAAGCAAGCAGGATTATCAACCACGGCCACGGGAGGAATAGGCTGATCCTCATAAGGTGTCTCTACCTCCGTCTCGGATGCTTCTTCGACCGGAAGGGCCCTACCCCTTCCTCGGCCTCTACCCCTGCCACGAGGTCTACCTCTACCTCAACCTCTGGCTTCGTTTCCCTCAATCTCCATTACCTAATAAGCATGATATACTTGATTAATACACGCATAACACTTAAACAAAGCATAAGTCAAATGTAAGTCCATATTAACCAAATACTAAGCATACATGACGATGCATAAATTTCTTAAGACGTGCTAACGTTCCTAGCCAACCTAACGCTCTCACATACCCAATGACATTGTCAATACCGAAGAGCACATGATGGGAATCCGCTGCAGACGGGCCATCACTCGGTAAGTATTGACATATCACCAAATATGTACCTTACGCTCTGATACCAAACTTTCACACCCCGAATTTTAAAATAAACATTCAAAATCCGAAACATGAAATTTACCACAACTCAAAATAATCATCCTGAAAATTTCTTTTCTTAACAACTTCATCACCCGAAATAAAATCAAAACCAAATTTAGTCTCGGTTAATTATTACAACTCAAATCCAAAATGAACTGTAAAGCTCTAAATGAGCGTACACACCTCACTACTAAATGAAATAACAAAAACTGCTGTAACACCTAAGCAGCTCGGTCACCTCCCTGGTTATCCTGACCTGCAGGAATATCCGATACACCATTTGAATAGTGTACCGGGATTGCAACAACACAAAACCCGGTAAGCTTATGAAAGCTCGTATGAGTAAAAGGAAAGAATGTTGTTTAATTTAATCATAATCAATTCTACTCAAGTCAACACTTAACCGTTTCCACAACCACGAAGTACTAACAATCTCAATCAAATACCAAATAAATAAATCAAGACAACCCCAACTCACATCTTTCTTCACAAAACCTCAACATCGTATTTATAAAAATACGGTACATGACAGGCTAGAGCTCTAATTGAATCGTAGCCCGTCATCTGGCCTAGGTTATGGCATCCGACATATTTATCATTATCGTATTTCATCAATATGTATATTTATATACATATTTAGAACGTCCGATAATTTCATATACTCAACCAATCGTATCCCATCATCCACCTAGGATTAGAGCGTCCGATTACACCACACCGGTCACTACGTCGACCCTAAACCCATAAATGAACACAACATATAATATCACATAATGAAATCAACCCCACCAAGATACACCATATTATTATGAAATTACACAATTGAAATATAATCAATTCATCAATTCAACTCAATCATATCTTCACTCAATAATCCACTCATCAATATATATTTTCCACGTAAATATATATATACGTAATCATCCACTCAGGAATGACCACTAATACCATCTATAGTTTACACAAGAAAATCGTGAAATTCATTTGTATAATTAAAATTTATTTTACTTACCTATGGACCGTGGTGATTCAAGTCCATGAAATTTTAAAACAAATATTTAATCCGCAAATATTTTTCACACAATTACCAAAAATAAATAAATTTAAAACGCTCAGTTCGTAATATGAACCACGTGAGTTTTACTCACCTCGAAATTCCCGCTGCGTCTTCAATACAAATATAATTAACGCCGAAATAGCCCACTCAAATACAATCCGTCAATCACCTAATCAAATGTGATTCAAATTTAGCCAATAATTCCAAAACATAATTGAACTACCATTTAACGGCCGGATTCTAATTTACAATAAAATCCGACGAGCAGATTCTCACGAATCGCTCCCCTAATTACCGTTTTGCACATATATGAAGATCCAACGGTCGGATTTTATCACATGACCACACAAAGCCTCTGGGACAGTCATATGATCATTATATCAAAATTATAAGTTCATCCGACGGTCCTAATTCCACATATCATAAATCTAACGATCGAAATAGATCGAAATCTCAAAATTCATAACTAATTCATACGATATCCGAAAAATGCGTATAATATGCCGAAATGATCGTATTGAAACATAGAATCATAAAATGGACAGAAACCAAATTTTAGACCTCCGGAGGTGGCCGGAAAGGGCCGCCGAGTTAGGGACAGAGCAGCCGCCGACCACCACCAATGGTGTCGAGGCTGAGGTTGTCCCCTTCGTTTCATCATTCTGAGCAACTTTCATAACTAGCACAAGACCAAAAAACGACGGGAAGGGATCGAAAAGTACCAATTACAGTCGGCGGCCGGAAATTTTCCAGAAACCGGCGAGCTTGAAAACCAACGTGAAAACTGCAACCTCACGCCTCGATCCCTTTCGGAAACTTGTTCAGAACTTCCTTGCGAACTCAACAAGCCAAGAATCACAAGAAACGATCGTGTATAGCTCGAGATATTTGGATCGAAAGTTGGTTTTTAGATCCGCACGGGGTCGAGCTCCGACGAACGTGAAAACGTTCGACCCAGTTCCGGTCCTTCTTGGTGCTTGTAGAGGAAGTTGAGGCGAGCTCAATGAGCCAAGAATATAGTGAAAACGAAACTTTTCGGTTCGGGCCGTGCCGCCGCCGCTGCCGGCCGTGTCGCGGCACAAGGCTGCCTCTGGCAGCTGCGCAAGGTCGAGGCGAAGCTCTTGGAAGTGGTTGCAGCTCGAGAGGTGGCCGGAGGAGAGGATGGGAGCATGGTGAAGCCATGCTCTGTTTTCGGCTTTCGGCCGAGAGAGAAAAATGCGAGAGTGAGAGATAGAATGAACAGTTCCTTTCCAAAAAAGGAAGGGAGGCCGGTGGAAAAAAAAAAAATAGGGTTTCCAAAAATTTCTAGGGTTTTTCCTATATATACAAGTTTCAGAAAATCTTCTAAATTTGATAACTAATTCAGAAAAAATCCGATCTTTGTGTTCCGCACGTGTACGGACTCGTATCGATGAGCTCTACAACTTTCATGAAGGAAGTTTCTCCAAATTTTGTACGTAGAAAAAGTCGATTTCTCAAACCGAGCATTTCGAGCTTTTCGTTAAGAATAATCGTTTCGAAACTTCGATGATTCAAAAAGTGAGTTATTCTCGAACAATATTAGTGAAATCGCATAATATTTGTTCCACATAATTACTTGAATTTAAAATGAAAATTGCGGGTATTACATGTGTTTTCGTTCACGTCTTTGATTTGTCATATCTTTGTTCTTCCAAAAATTCTTTTGTTTTTTGTTGCAGTCAATAGCTTTCTATAACGGTTATATATAGAGGCTTTTTAACACAAAGATAGTAGCTTTCTTTGCCTAGGTTAGTATCTTTTCAAGTTAATGTCAATAGCTTTTCTATTTTCATTTTGATTAATTTCAAGCTAGTAGCTCTCTATAACTATTCTAGTGATTTTTCATCACAGTGATAGTAGCTTTATATGTCTATGATAATATCTTTTTCAAGTTGATTTCAATAGCTTTTCTGTTTTCATTTTGATTGTTTTCAAGTTGTCTTTTGTCAATTGCTTGTCAAATTGAAAAATCATGATTCTGTATGAAATTCAGTTTTCTTTTTGTTGTGATTTTGTATCTCTAGCATTTCTTGTTTGGGATTTGTGTTACACTATCCGCATGGGCAATCAGTTGGTTTTGTTGCAATCAGTATCTATGTCAGTAGCTTTTTATTACTATCCAAGTAGCTTTGTACATGAGCCATAGTAGCTTCATAATGTTTTGTTGTATTTTTGTTCTTGGCATAATTTTTCCCCTTTGTATCTGCAGTAGTAGATTCCGAAAATTATGTGATTTTGGATAGTGAAGCATTCATTGACCATGCCAAGAGATCATTCGACCAACCAAGAAATATTGAAATGAAGTTTGGTGCTGAAGGTGGCAAAACAGTGCCTATGGTTAGTGCAGAATAGTAGAGTGTCACAGCTAAAAACATCAATGATGGCCAGCTAAAAAATGATAGTAGCATTACAACATTGACAGTAGTGTTTTACAATTATTGTAATAGATTTTCACAACTATGATAGTGACATTTTACAACTATGGAAGTAGTTTTTCACATAGTTATATCATTGTTGAATCCTGCATACTTTTTGTATCATTGAATATGTTTTCTTTTCTCAATTGCAGTAGCATTTTTACTTTGACTGTATCTTTTACATTTCCATAGCTTTGTTAGTCTCTCATAATAGCTTTCTCAGTCTCTGTGAGTAGTTTTTGTTCTACTTGGTCATATTGCTTGAGAGTAGCTTTTGATGTTTGTAACAGTAACTTTTGTTGGTGGAGATAGTAGTTTTTAGTTTTTAGAGGCGTAGCTTTTGTTGGTGACAATAACTTTTGTTACTAGCAACAATAGCTTTTGTGATCTGATTGGAAATCTCACCAACATAGCTTTTGTTTGTGACATTAGCTTTTGTTGCTATTGATAGTAACTTTTGTGACCTCGCCAGAAATATCACTAGCGTAGCTTTTCTTACTAGTGACAGGAGCTTTTATTGCTAGTGATAGAACCTTTTGTGACCTCGCCGGAGGTTGCCGGAAATCTCATCAGAGTAGCTTTTGTGACCTCGCCTGAAATATCACCAGCGTAGCTTTTGTTACTAGTGACAGGAGCTTTTATTGCTAGTGATAGAAGCTTTTGTGACATCGCCGGAGGTTGCCGGAAATCTCATCAGAGTCAGCTTTTGTTGCTAGCCATAGTAGCTTTTGGTATTAGTGATAATAGTTTTTGAGGTCGCCAGAAGTTGGCCCGAGACCCACTGGAAGTTGGCCGGAGACCTGCTGGAGTTGACCGGAGACCTTGCCGGAGATGAGAGAGAGAATGATTGTTGACTTTTTACTCTAGTGGTATTTATGTAAATATTTTGGTTTTTATATCCAAAATATAACACAATTTTTAATCTAATGGTCTTATGAGGGAAAAAATTAGTTGGTGACCTTATGACTAAAAAACCATTCAAAGATGCACTTGTATGTAATTAGTTGGTGGGCTAATTACATATAAGGTCATTTTTGAATGTTTTTTGAGCCATAAGGCCACCTCCAATTTTTTTCCCTCATAAGGCCACTAGGTATTAAATTTTGGATATAAAAATCAACATATTTTCATAAATGCCACTAGAGTGAAAAATCAACAATCATTATCTCTTTCCTTTCCTGCAAGGTCTTCAGCCGACTTCCTAAGGGTCTCAGGCCGACCCCGGTGACTTCCGGCGAGGTCTCCTGCAAACTCCGACGATGTTTCTGGCGACCATAAAAGTTATTATCACCAACACCAAAAACTACTATCACTAGCAACGAAAACTACTCTAGTGAAATTTCCGGCGACCTCCAGCGAGGTCACAAAAAGGTACTCTCACCAGTAACCAAAGCTACTGTCACCAACAAACGCTACGCTTCTCAAAACCAAAAGGTACCATCACCAACACCAAAATCTACTTCCACCAATAACAAATGCTACTATCACCAACACTAGAAAACTACCCTCACCCATAACAAAAGCTGCTCTCACCATTACCAAAAGCTACTCTCATCAACATCAAAAGCTATAATTAAGTATAACAAAAACTACTACCACGCAGAACAAAAGATACTCCTAGAGACTGAGAAATCTATTCTCAGAGACTGACAACCTATAGAAATGTAAAGTATACAACTAAAAGAAAAATGCTACTGCAATCGAGAAAAAAAATCGTATTCAATGATGCAAAAAGTATGCAGGGTTCAATAATAATATAACTATGTAGAAAGCTACTTTCATAGTTGTAAAAAGCCAGTACCATAGTTGTAAAAATCTATTACAATAGTTGTGTAAAGCTACTGTCAATGTTGTAATGCTAGTGTCATTTTTCAGATGGCCTCTGTTGAAGTTTGTTGTTGTCAAGCTCTACCACACTACACTAACCATAAGCATTATTTTGCCACCTACAGCATCAAGCTTCATTTCAACATTTCTTGGTTGGCCGGATGATCTCTTGGTCAATGGAGGCTTCACTACTCAAATTTACATGATATTCGGAATCAACCACTGCCAATGCAAATGGGAAGAATTATGCAAGAACAAAAATACAACAAAATAAGCAATCTTTATCAATTAGATAATAAAAAACAAGCAATCTAAAAGGTACCGACATAGAAACATAAAGCTACTATAACACATGTAAAAAACTACTAGACCAATAAAAAGGACGAGCATATATACTAATTGCAACAGAACCAACTGATTATCCATGTTGATAGTGTAACACAAATCTCAAACAAAAAAGGCTAGAGATATGAAATCTCAACAAAAGAAAACTAAATTTCTACACAAAATCTTCATTTTCAATTTGATAAAAGCTATTGGAATCAGCGTTCAAAGATACTAACATAAGCATAGAACGCTACTATCATTATATTGGAAAGCCATTTTAACAGTTATAGAAAACTACTTACATAGATACATAAAGCTAATATGACATATGTACAAAGTTACTTGACTAGTAATGAAAAGCTACTGACATAGATACTGATTGCACAAAGTCAGCTGATTACCCATGTTGATAATGTAACACGAATCTCAAACAAGAAGTACTATAGATACAAAATCACAACAAAAGGAAAATTGAATTTCTTTCAAAATCATGATTTTTCCAATTTGATAAGCTATTAACAAAAGAACACTTGAAATCAATCAAAATGAAAACCAAAAATCTATTGACACAGATTCAAAAGATACTAACATATGGATAGAAAGTTACTATCACTGTTGAAAAGCCACTATAACACTTATAGAGAGCTACTGACTTAAAATCAATAAAAATAAAAATATAAGCTACTGATATCAAATTAAAAAGATACTAAAATAGGCATAGAAAGCTACTATAATTGTGTTGAAAAGCCACTATAACAATTATACAAAACTATTGACTTGAAATCAATTAAAATGAAAATAAAATTATTTTCACATGCCACACTCCACTACACCTACTAACTAAGAAAATATCATCATCATAGGTTCAAGGTGTATTCTTTGATCAAGCCACATCCTGCTCTCAAAATTTGAATCCCAAATATCAAACTAATATAGTGTGAGCCATACTAGTAATTAATTAAAACACTATGACTTGAAGGAAAAAGTGAAGAATATCTAATATAAAAAGGCTCCCTTGAGCTTGGTGAAGCCACAAAACAATTATAGTTTGTACCGGTACAATATGATTGTAACAATAGCTGCAAAAGCCAAGAATCATATCAGATGACCATAATCTTGTTTGAATGATGAAGCAAGCAATGGGGTCAAAATTTCCAAGTGCAAATTCTACAGGTAAAGGCAGACCACAGGCATACACCTGTTAAACTAAACTGAACAGGAATTGTAAACTCATAGCATTGTTGCAACTGAAAATCATAACTGTCTCATTGTATTTCACTGTGTATGTCAATAATTCCATTACACAATGAAGTTCAGTAACAAAAATATAGACTTTGGAATTCATGCTTGAAGAAAGAATTCATCATGCCACATACCAAATTACGTTCTTACTTGAAAATGTCAACATCATATAATTATAGCAGGATAGTGTTAGCATAGTTGCTTACTTCTTTTGTTGACACCAAAGATAACAGTTTAGATAAAAGCTAGAGTAAAGATATAACAAGCTAAAATAGAGTAGTTAAACTACTAGATGGTCATGCAAAAATGAGCTCTTTGGCATAGCAGCAATATTTGTTCCAATTTTTTGAATGTCGCAGCATCGCACCTAAACACAAGCATATCATCAGTCATTCACCTGATCATCCTTAACTTCTAATAAGTGGTTGCTTAATCCTAATAATGTTACTGTGAATTACATAAAATCTTAACCTCATATATCATAATGGCATAATCACATAAAAGACTCATTTCTCTGTATACAGATAACTTTCATACCAATCAAACAGAATTCAAGCATTAAATACCAAACAAGTACAAAAATAGACGAAGAAAATGAATCAAAACCTGATTGTCCCATGGGGTAGAGACCAGAAGGTTCGATTTGGGATGGAAATTGAGGCTTGAAACAGATCGCTTGGATGCTGAGCGATCTGTAAAAATTTCACAATAATCTCACTAAAATAACATAAAAAAATACAGAGATGGAAGCAAAAGCAAAAACGCAAAAACAGAAATTGAATTTTACCTCAAAGGAATTGTTCGGATTGTGATTCATCATCGACGGTGAGGTTCTGAGGGAAAAGGTCGAAGAAGAACTTGGAGAGCGCGACGTTGATCGACAACAATTCGATTGAGAGCTAGACTTCGAGGACGGAACTGTGGAGAGAGGGAGTCGGAGGGAGTCTTCGTGGAGCCTGAGACGGAGACGTGGTTGGTGGAGTTAAGAGGAAGAGGAGAGAGTAGGAGATCCAGTTCAAGTCGGCGTCTTGCACCAGAGATCCAATGGCAAAACGGCATCGTGCATCGGTAATTTAATTCTAGTCACCGACTTGATGGGGGAGAGGATGAGTGGTTCGCCGGGGAGAGAGAGAGGAGAAGAGGAGAGAATCAGAGATCTTGTTCCAGTCGGCATCGTGCATCGGAGATCTAGTCACTAAACGGCGTCGGAGATTCAGTTCCAGTCACCGACGTGATGGTGGAGAGAAGGAGTGTATTGTCGGAGATAGAGAGAGAGATCAGATTTTTTTTTTTTTTCTAATTGCAGAGAGATATCAGAAATGTTTGTTTGTTATGAGATAGATGGGTAAAATTGTCGTTGCTGAAAATAGTTTGGTCTCAAATGGCCTTATGTATACAGGAAACAATAAGTGGCCTTATGGTTAATTTAAATTTTTTAAATGACATTTATGAGTAATTTTCTATTATCTTTTTTCAACTAGATGTTGAGCAGGATCTCATGTTTCTAGTGACGAGAAATCAGGAGAATATTGAAAATGTCAGGAAGATCCTTGAACGAAGCAACAAATCCAGAGGCTGTTGAACATAACTTAGTTTAAGGCAGATAATTTCAATCAACAAAATGATTTGTGTAAGGTCCAAGATTTAAGAGTTGCCAAATTCCGTGAACATGAACATACGAGAGTCTGTAATAGGAATGAATCATACCAAGGCCAAATCAATCAATGCTTAGTTGTCTTTGTATCACTATTAAAGATTGATAAGACGTGTGACAACACGTTGTTGAAGAATAGTGGACGCATTGGACTGTGAAGTGACTCAGCACGTAGCATAATCAGACAATTAAGGAAAATAAGAAGATTGAATAAGGAATTGAAGAATGGTGATCCATGTCTCAAGGGAAGATAAGAGAAAAATCTAAAAAAGATATTGAGAAGATGCCAAGAGTAAAAATAAGTTACCAGAAGCTCGCTGGAAGCTTATCAGAAGATCACCAGAATATCCTTGGAAGATTCTTGGTAAAAGAAGAAAGGAGTTTCACAGAAGATTGTAGGGAGATCATCAAAAGACTAAAAGGAGATCTTTGTGTTACAACTTGTGAGATTCTCACGACATCAAAAGATCCACGGAATATAACAATAAGATGTATCGGACATCTCATATCCAATTATTTGGCCAAACAAGGTTTGACCTTCCTATTCATATTCACTTGGGTAACTCTAAAGATTGTCATCCATGCCCCCTTATAAATAGACATCATCAGTCTGTTTATCTGCGTGGAATTCAAGCCAGTGAAGTTATCTATGTATCAAAATTAGTGTTTAAGCAGTGAAGTTGTTTCATGCAATAAAGCAACAAAAGAAAAATTAAATTGATTGGCCATATGAGATTGAAATTGAAGATAATAATTTAAGGATGGTATTTACGAATTTTCATTGCCTTAGAAGGTCAGATTTCAACTCCTTTGAAAACCTCGTCAAAACTCAATTAGCTATCATAAAAAAGGTCAGACCCATTAAAAAAGAGTGAAAAAAGGTTATGAGATATATGGTGATGAATTTCGGCCTTTGTTTTTTTTTTTTTTCCTATGATGCTTGTGGGCCATTTAAGCTACCTCTAGATGAAAGTTGACTGAATGTACTTGCAAGTAGGCCTCGTCAACAGGCCGGGTCGCGCCCAGCTCGGGTCATTCATAGAGGGCTTGGGCCGGGCGGGACCGGGCCTTGCTATATTTAAAAATAATGACGGGCGGGGTCTTGCGGACTTTATTTAAAAATAAATATTTAAAGACACTATTTTTTTTTTAATCAAGCTTTGAAATTACATTAGATAATGATCAAATACAACCAAAGGGAACAAATCTATATTGTGCCAAAAAAAAAATCTATATTTATATATAGACACTAATTCATTTATAAATAAATTTTTAAAGACACTAATTTTTTATAAATCTATATTTATATATCACACACTCCAAAGAGTAACTTCTATCAATTCAAAGAAAATAGGAAAATCAGCCGTTGGATGTGATTATTACAATAAATTATGAGTGTGGTTATAAATGTAGTCAATTTCACCATAGTTTCGAACCCGATCGGATTGGTCAACGTAGTCACTTGTATGTTTTCTTGATTGACCGATGGCGTGATGACCGCAAAACTTGCTTATTTTTTTACATCACATTTGTAAATATTTCATCAATTGATGTGCATGGACATAAGATAGAAATTTCAAATTCAATTACAAATATGTTGGTCTATACCAATTTGCCTTCTAAAGTAGTGTAACTTATATATTGCATTTAAATTGTTGAGGTTCATTCTAAAGCAAACATGAAGTGAAAAATGAATTTGGAGAAACCAACCTCTTGATGGAGAGATTGTAATGTTTTATGGTGGTTGTAAAAATTTCAGCCAATTTGGTTCTCGTTTGGAATTCTATCAACGAAGTCAAACTTAGTTACTCTTATAAACTTATATTTATATATCATACACTCTAAAGAGTAACCTCTATCAATTCAAAGAAAATGAAAAAATCAACCTTTGGATATGATTATTACAATAAATTATGAGTGTGGTAAAATATTTAGTCAATTTCACCATTTCAAACCCGATTGAATTGGTAAACCGTCGTCACTTTTATGTCTTCTTAGTTGATCGATGACATGACGACCGCGAAACGTGCTTATTTTTCTACATCACGTTTGTAAATATTCCATCATGGATGTGCGTGAACATAAGATAAAACTTTAATTTTAATTACAAAGACATTGACCTATACCAATTTGCCTCCTAAAGTTGTATTGACTTATACATTGCATTTAAATCATTAAGGTTCATTATAAAACAATCATGAAATGGAAAATGAATTCAGAGAAACCAACCGCTCGATGGAGAGATTATAATGTTTTATGGTGGTTGTAGAAAATCCAGCAAATTTGATTCTCGTTTCTAATTTGATCAGATAGATCAAACTTAGTTCCTCTTATAAATCTATATTTATATATCATACACTCCAAATGACAACTTCTATCGATTCAAATAAAATGAAAAAACCGACCGTTGGATGAGATATTATAATAAATTATCAGTGTGATAAAAAATTTAGCTAATTTTACCATATTTTCCTATCTGATCTAATCGGTCAACCGTAGTCATGACATGTAGAATATATATGCACATATTCTATATGGAAATATGAGAACGTCCAATTTCACCATAAGCCAAATTACAACAAATTTATACTCACACAAAGAGACACACACACACATAATGATGATGTGGCACACTGAAGATTTCCAAACATATGTGCTAGGCCTTCTAGACATAAACTTGTAAAAGATGTTGCAGATTCCCTTCTAAGCTGAACTGCCTTCACTTAAATTGTCATAACTCCTTCTAGAAAAGTTAGGATCGCAAACCATAAAATTCCTTAGAAACTAGACACATTGGGCTTTCCATGCATATATGGTACAACTCTTAATTCCATCAGAGTAGTTCCCAGTAATTCAACGAAATTAGGTGTTCTGCACAACAGTTTATGTGTTGCAGATTCTCGTTCAAACTGAACTTCCTTCACTTAAATTGCCATAACTCCTTCTAGAAAAGTCAGAATTGCAAACCGTAAAATTCATCTGAAACTAGACATATGGGGCTTTCCGTGAATATAGGGTACATGTCATAATTCAATCTGAGAAGTTCCCAGTAATTCATCGAAATTAGGTGTTCTGCACAACAGTTTATGTGTTGTAGATTCTCGCTCAAACTGAACTTCCTTCACTTAAATTGTCATAACTCCTTCTTGAAAAGTCGGAATCGCAAACCGTAAAATTCCTCAAAAACTAGACACATGGGGCTTTCCGTGGGGTACAACTCTTAATTCAATCCAAGCAGTTCCCAGTAATTCGGTGAAATTAGGTGTCCTGCACAACAGTTTCTGTGCTATTTATATAATATTTTTTGTTTGTTGGCTTTTACGAGCCGGACCTAACGGGCTTTTGGTGGGCTGAGCCGGGTTTCAAACCCTAAACCAAGCCTGGCCCTCTACCCACCGGGCCGGGCCTATGGCAGGCTTTTTGATGGGCCAGGCATGACTTTTGGCCTTCCTGGTCAACCGGCCTCCATCAACCCACTTGATTCGCGGGGTTTTTGATGAGGTCTACTTGCAAGAGGATTAATATCTTATTAAAATGATTGCTAATACCAAGGAAAAGTCATAAGAAGGGCTAGATATCACCACATATCGATTTGGCTAGATAAAAAAACCCAACATCTTTCAAAATTTCTTCTGAACTTCATAAAGCTATCACCACTTTCAGACTCCTCATTGAAAAAAAAAAAAACACTCACGGACTCAGCACGTTTGGTAAGGAAGGCATAGAATAGATTGTAGTGCAAGCTTTGTCGGTGGTTGTGAGTTCAAGACATTCCCAGCAGCTAGAAAGGTCAGGGTTTGTCTTCATATGGTTGTTTTTTAGTATCTTTTATTCGATTGTTGCATGCTCAACCATAATCATTCTTATGAGTCATGAGGTCTTCATATTTAAATCAAGTTGTTGACAAGTGGAATTACACACACAAACACACACACACACTAAAACAGGGTTGCTGCACTGTAGCTTAAGAACAGTAATGACTTAGTAAAAGTACCGGCTCAGCGCTCGAACCGGTATAGAAAAAGATGTTTTTACTGCTCTTTCTTCTTCTTCTTTTACAACACTGCCACTAACCTGGGTATAAGAACCTACCGATCAGCAGCAGTAGTTTTTTTTCTTTCTGCTCTCTCCTCTCCATTCTCTTCATCAATTGTCTCCGAGCTCATTCTTATTGATAACCCAAATCAAAATCTCTACCCAGCTTTCATAGCAAACCCTAAAACTTGGGTTCTTCATCAACAAGGTGATTAATTGGATGGATTTGCGTCGACGACCACCGCTCATGTCAACTGCCTTAAACTTTGAAAGCCTTCTCTTCTCTTTTCTTTTCTCTGCTTCTATGGAAATGGTCAGGCATTCAGTGAATCATCTCATTTGCAATTCGCGTAAGCCCAAAAAGCACTAAACTTTGCTATCTTATTCTTTTCCACAATTCAAAGATCAAATTTTTATTACTTTTGCTATTTTAGATTTTACGCAAAGCTTGATGAAGAGAGAGGAATGCTTCACCAGAGTGTCATGGTTGGTTTTTGATAGCTTTAATTTTCATTTTGAGTCTTTTATGTGTTTAAATTTGAAATGACTTTGGGTTTTAACTGATTGAATTGAATTTTTGTCCTTGGAGTAAGGATTAGGACACTGATGAACTTATTTGCTCTGTTTTCGCACCAAGTCACTAGATTTGATTATGAATGTCGGGTCGTACTCTGCATCCAGCAATCTACTTATGAATAATTATATCGTACCATTTGCTTTGCGAATAATCCAATTGGTTTGTGAACTAATCATTTGGTGTTTGGATCAATCATCAGGAAGAGGACTTGAAGAGCTTCAGACAATGGGGAAGCAACACCAAAAAAAAAAAATTACATAAGCAATCCATGTCCTAGTAGTGAGACTAGCCAAGGTGATTGCAGAAAATAGGCTAATACGTGAACAATAAGCTAATGGGTTTCATTCTTTTTGTCTAGAAAGAAATTCATCGGAGGCTCGACAACGAAGACCACCTTGGTTAAGATTTTTTGATTTTTTTTTTCTATGGTATCAATTAACTTCTGACTTTTAATTTAGTATGAAAATTGATATGGGTCTATTATTGAAAACAGTTACATTGATGTTAACAGCTTTTAAGTTTGATTAGGGTTTGTAGTTTGATGGCATGGGTTTTCTTCAATTTGGTCATATTTGTCTATTGTGTTTGTTGTATAATCTGGTTGCAAAGAAGCTTAGAAAACCTTTGGTGTTTTTCTTTTTCAATAAGATTATGATTGTGTTTATATGTTTGGATTGAATATTTGAATTATGCATTTGGTTGCTTTAGGTTCGTGGAGAATTGCCGCTTCAAAAGTGTAGAGCTGCTTTGGATTCAGTGGAGTTCTCCAATAAGGTTTCGGAGCAAGAGCTGGCTTCAAGCTTAGCAGACAGTGTTACTCAAATGTCTTAAGATGTGAGTTCTATTAATGGCTTTTGATGCTTGGAATTTGTTAGATGCATTTGTTTTGGTGACCTCTGATATTGCTATCTTTAGTTAAAGGGTTAAATACTGTTTACTCCTTATACTTTTGCTCGAAAAACACTTCAGTCCCTGACCTTCTAATTTCACCCGTTTAGTCCTTGTACTTTAAAATTTTAGACCAATAGGTCCTTACCGTCTAAAAGTCAGGGCGAAATGTCTATTATGCCCTCAGTTCTTTTTTTAATTAATTACTTATTTTATTTTATTTTTTTGGGAAAGGATTTTTTTTCCCTTTCTTTCTTCCTGTTTTTATTTATTTTTTTCTGTTTTTCTTTCTTTCTGTTTGAAAAAAAATAAAGAAAAAAGAATTAAAAAAAAACAGAGAAAGGAATAAATTTATTATAAAAAAAAGAACTGACGGCATAATAGACATTTCACCGCGACTTTTAGATGGCAAGGACCTATTGGTCTGAAATTTTGAAGTACAAGGACTAAACGTGTGAAATTAGAAGGTCATGGACTGAAGTGTTTTATGGTCAAAAGCTCAAGGACTAAACAGTATTTAACCCTTAGATAAATTAGAAAATGAAGGTTTTTTGTATCCCCCTCGATATGAAGGGATACAAAGGGTTCTGATGTTACCATTAGTGGTGGGGATCATAATTGTGATGCCCCAAAAATTCGTAATTATGTTTCGGAATTTAATTAGTAGTTGTTGGACGATTTTGTGGTTCGTGGGTGAAGCGAAAGTGTTTCGGGCGAATAATTACTCGAAACATTTTATTTTCGAGGGGTCAAAAGGTTGAGTTTTTATTCGTTGAGTTTCTCTAAAAACTTCCATCACAAAAGTCGTAGATCGCATCGATACGAATTCGTGGATATGTGGAACGCAAAAATCAAAGTTCGTAAAAGAAAGTTATGGTCAACGGAAGTTTCTTCTATTTTTGGAATTTTTGTTTTGAGATATTCATTAATTGATATTTTTGGAACCTTCAGAAAATAGTAAACCGGAAAGATCTGATCTCTCTCCTCTTTACACTCGACTCGACCCAAACCCGCAAACCCGACCCGATATTTTCTTCGATCTCCGGCGACCTCCGGCGTTGAAACCAACCCAGATCTCTTCGCCTCTTCATTCTACTCCTCCTTACGGAGGCCTCTAGCGGTGATTCTGACCTACGGTGGCGCTGCAAGGCGGCGAAGACGAGTGCAGTCAGACCCAACCAGAACTTCCTCCTTCGGAGACATCAAGGCTTCAATCCTTGGTGGTTCTTATGAGCCTCCTCTATCGATCCTTGGTGGTAGTTTTGATCGATTTTCGCTGGAAGTAGTTCAACTAAGCGTGAACAGTAAGTTCTTGGCTTGCAGGCTTGATCTTGGCCGATCTAGGCCAAACCGGCCAAAACCTCAGTTATTAAAGTTGATCCTTATTGTATGAACTCAGTTTTGTATGGTTGGATTAAGGTCGTTTTGAGTTTGGTCGATGGTGCATGTGGTGCATGTGCCACCATTCGATCATGTCTAGGACAGTTTCTCGCTTCATTTATCATCTACTCGTCGATACGAGCATTTTGTTATATGATTTGTAATTTTTGGAGATTATATGAGCATGTTAGGGTTTCTAGCGGTTTTGAATCATTCGGTTTTTGATTCATGAGGATTCGACTGTTGGATCGACTTGTCGTTGTGACATATTGATCGTAAGAGAGTTCCAAAGACTTTGGGTGGTCTCGGATGAAGTTTCACCCCGATTGGCGTCACTTTTGTGGTTTTAGTTCAAACGGGGGTTTCAGACTGTGATCACTTGTGATTTGTGTACTAAGTTGAGATCGTATGTGATCAAGTACTTGACAGAGTTGTGTTGAGCATATTGGGATGATTATGCTTATCTTGGTTAGCGTGTGAAGATGCAGTGAGATTCAGAGGTGAGTAAATCTCATGATATTCGTTATGAGTATAGTTACCATATTGTCTTGGAATTATTAGTTAATTGTGATTATAGTTGGTATTAGTGGCATTCATGATTGGATGAATATGTATATATATATATATATATATATATATATTTACGTGAAATATATATGTATTGGTGGTTTCATTGTGATGCAAACAATATTCTGAAATGAGTTCATTATTATTTGAGAATGGTGAAATTGTATATTGAGGGGTGATTTTAGAATTTTATTTGTTGAGATACCATGACTCTTGTATGACCATCTTAATTGGTGATTTAAGATCTGATAGCTTGTGTTGGAATATCTGTGTAATGATCGGTGAAATCAGTGTGATGATCTTTGTGATGATTGCCATGTGAAAGATGCGGGAATATCTGTGTGATGATGATCAGCGTGATGATTTCACTGTGAAAGACGTATGTTTGTTATTAAGTTAATAACGATCAGGAGGGTTGCTGTGGTGATTTCTCTGTGAAGTTGTTATTAAGTTAACAACTAATGGGATGGTAACTATGTGTGAAGGTTAGAGCTACCGATAGACATGAGAGTTAGAGTTGTGATGATTTGTATGATTTGAATTGATTGTATAACGTAGCCTCTTGAACTATACTATACGCATGGGCGCAAAACTGAACTTATTTGGCCTAGACGATTGTCGGGCTTTTTGATGTGGACTTGGGCTTCACCAAGTAAAACTTAAATTAAAACCTAATACACAATCTTAGTGCCCAATAACATGTCTAGACCGACTAACGTATTAGCTTTGTGAAAGTCAATATTTCACTTTTAGTAGTTAAAATTCTTTCTTACTGTATAAGGTGAAAGCATGGACAAATGGAGAGAGAATATTTACATGCACTAATATCTTTAGTTGGTAAGAAAGAGTTCTCTCTCTCTCTCTCTCTCTCTTGCATAAGTTGGTTATAACAAAGAAGAACACTTGCATACTTCTTCATTTCCCTTCATCTTTCTTCATCTTTCTTCATCTCTTAATTCACTTGGTAAAGATTCTTAGAGACCACATCCATTTGTGGCTCTACTTGTTACATCAAGGAGGACTTTACAAGTACAAGAAGGGAGTTCTAAATCCAAGGTGTTTCAAGGTGGAGGAAACACACACAAGGAGAGATCAAGGAGATCGAGGAGCTTTGGTGGTTCATTTGGATCATATTGAAATCACGCTCCAAAGGTAAATAGCGCATAAACTTCCTCTTTGTTATTCCTTACTATGCATGCTATGCTTATATACATGTTACAATAAACCAGAATCATGGGTTAAAGGAATAAGTTTTATGTTTAGTTAGTAGTTTAATTGTTAAACTAATTCCACACTAATTAAAAAAGTTTTGAAATCTCCATTCCTTCACTTTTACCCATATTACTCTGTTACTAGATTGTTTTGTTCGTCGTAACAATGAGGGTTCGTCGTAATGAGGCGCGAAATTGCACAAATGATCAAGTACAAATATGTTCCATTCAACCTTGGAAAGCAGGTAAACTTCTAATAGTTATCATTATGTTTGCATGTATAACTACAACAATTTCTAGAAGCAACATATGTATATTATTTGGTTACTAGTGCACTAGTAGCACATATTTACTGTGAGTTTGAAGAATGACTATTGAGTTCCTTTGTCTTTGACAGAAATACAACAACATAAAACCTTCTACAAGTAGCAGTGGCAGGAATGATTGAAGCCCAACTGTTGCATAACTAGAGCATATAGCGGTGACTGATGGGGAGTTGTTGTAGAAGAAAAATTAGGCATTGTGAAGATTCATGATAGTAGAATGTTTCGTGGAAGAACATGTATTTATGGATTTCATTATGCCTTCACAAACTTAGGATTTGATTATGTGTGGTCTTTTATTCTTATACACGTTAATATTCGGCTAAATTTTGATATGACTTCCAACGTACATCTGTATGATGCAATAATACTTCACTCTCCTAAATCAATTCATTGAAAATTTCTTACAGCACCGGAAAATGTGATTTCCTTTATGCATGTAGATATTCTTGGTGCCTTATTGAGCAACATGATCTCGGATTGTAAATGCTTTTAGTTACTTCAAATGTTAATTAACATTGTATTTCGATAAAGATAAACAAGACTTGGGGGTAATTCGCCACACGATATTGCGAGACAATTTTTACTTAGAGTTGTGTTACTTGCAGTATATTTAATATTTACCCAGCATTTCCTCAAAACGTTACCCTAAACCTATGGTCATTTGGCAATAAGCTCCAAACAATAACTCTTTCAGACCATACTTTATCTATGAAATGGAAATTTTTTCTTTTTGTTTATAAATTTTGAAATAAGGATAGTAAAGATGAGGGTTAGGCAACAAATTTTTCTTGTAAAACTAACATGCTCTTGCTTGCAATATAAAATAGAGAAAAAGGTTTTTATACCAAAAAAAAAAAAAAATTAGAGAAAAGGAACACTATAAAAACCTAAAACCCAGCAAAACCCTAGTTGGCAAAACTGAGTTGCTGAACCAGAACCATGGGCAAGGTGAAGGGAAAGCATCGTCTTGACAAGTACTACCACCTCGCGAAGGAGCACGGCTACCGCTCCCGTGCCTCATGGAAGCTTCTCCAGCTCGACGCCAAGCACTCCTTCCTCCACTCCGCCCACGCCGTCCTCGATCTTTGCGCCGCCCCCGGCGGTTGGATGCAAGTCGCCGTGCAGCGCGTCCCCGTCGGCAGCCTCGTCGTCGGCGTCGACTTGGTCCCCATCGCTCCGGTTCGCGGCGCCCACTCTATCCAGCAGGACATCACGAGGACCGAGTGCGTCGCCAAGCTGAGGAGGCTGATGAGGGACGAAGGCTGCTCTGCCTTCGATTTGGTGCTTCATGATGGCTCGCCCAACGTCGGTGGAGCCTGGTCGTCGGAAGCTACGGCGCAGAACGCCTTGGTTATTGATTCGGTGAAGCTGGCGACGCAGCTCTTGGCTCCCAAAGGCACATTTGTCACCAAGGTACTTGAATTGGTTTTTCGGAATTGAATTCGATTCTGTCTTGATTTGCTATTCCATCAGAAATGGATTGGATGTGTTAATTTTTGTAGTTGTTTCATATTGAGCAAGTATTTCACCTCTATTCATTATTGCTTTTCATCATGATCAAACTTCCTGGATACCTCAATTTATTGGAACTTACTTCGTTTATCATAGGCATTTTGTTGTGGCGGATCTCTACCGTCGCGTTGGATTTCATTTAATTGTGTTCGAGTATGTTTTGGCGTTTGTGTGTGTATATGAATCATGATTTCTTTGATTTTGTCTTGTCTCAGATCTTCAGGTCGCAAGATTATAATGCTGTCTTGTTTTGCCTTAAGGAGGTGATTTCCTATTTCTGTAATAGCACATTTGTTAGTTCAAATTGATGCATCTATCTGAGCCTCGTATTCGACTTGCTTTGTAGTTATTTGAGAAGGTTGAACAGTATAAACCAGCAGCTTGTCGTAGTGCATCTGCCGAGACATATCTTTTGGGTTTTAAGTACAAGGCTCCAGCAAAAATTGATCCTCGCTTACTTGATATGAAGCATCTGTTTAAAGCCGTGGAACCGCAGAAGAAGGTAACTCCTATCAGAGGAAACAGGATGATGGCTTCTTTCGTATACATGCTATTGTCTAGCCTTTTTGTTGTAATTATAATATCATGAGCTTTCCGTGATGTAGGTGGTGGATGTACTTAGAGGAACAAAGCAAAAAAGACACCGTGACGGGTAAACCTTCTTTCTCATTTTAATTTTGTTAATATCTTTAAACATCCACCTGACCACATTGTGGTTTTTTATAATATCATATACTTACAAAATTTCAAGAAGGGCTTTTAAAATGCAGCATAACATTGATCATCAATCAATATGCTTTGCTCCTGACCTTGTGTGTGAAACAGTTTTTGGGTTCTTAAGATTGTTACCCCCCTACATGGCTCTTCTTATGTGCAGAATTGAACTATTGTGACACCCACAAAAATCGACAGAAGTGGATTTTTGTCATTGTTGATGCTTGATTGTGTTCTATATGCAGGTATGAAGATGGAGACACAATTTTGAGGAAAGTATCTTCAGCCGCTGACTTCATTTGGTCTGTGGATCCTCTAAATATTCTTGGATCTGTCACTTCCATAACATTTGATGATGTGACATCTTTGCCCATCAAGGATCATGCTTTGACAACAGAGGAGGTAACCATTTCTTCTTCTTTCCTTTGTTATTTTCATATTTAGATTTTCCTTTAATCTGAAACTTTTAGGTCTTCCTTTATGGTCCAACAGGTTAAAATTCTATGTGATGATCTGCGTGTTTTAGGAAAGCAAGATTTCAAGCATCTTTTGAAGTAAGAAATGCTGCTTTTCTTGTTTATCTCTTAGATCTTGGTATATTTAGATTTCCACACAGGGCATTTTGGACTTTGTTTTTTGTCCTCTCAAATCTGTATATTGCATGTCTTCGCTGCAGTAGCATCATTGTTGCTCTTGTTGATCTTATAGTTCTTGAAGGCAACCTGTTCTTTTTAGGTAGTTTCAACGTCCATCTGTTACAGTTTGGGACCACTGCAACCATTTAGGAAGTAGGATTTGAAATCTGATCAAGATTAGGGTGACTAAACTGTATGAAGCATTTTAAATAAATACCTTTAGTTCAGCTTTGGTAGATGTTTAGTCCTGATACTGGGATGCATATCATCTGCTTATGGTTGATTAATCTTTAACCAGAGTGGCCATCTTCAACTAGGGTCATGTAAGCCCTATCAGCCACTAACTCCCTGCTATCACTGAAACTGCGGCTTACTTAAGGTTTTAGCATTCAGTTGATGGGTTGTTTAACTGTTTTGGAAGGAATATGGGAAAATCCCAGCTGCTTTTCATATTAGATATTAGATTGTTATTAGAAAGAATAATGCAAAATGTTTCAAGAGGTGATTGTAGTGATGGATAGTCCACATTGCACTGGAAAAAGAATAAAAAGAAAGTTTAACTTGTAATGTATATGCTGGACATGCAGCATGTTTCAGTGTTCCTTTCATGTTCTGTGATGCATACTAATTGGTCATGCTTGTGTTGTCATTTAGGTGGCGGGTGCAGATAAGAAAGGCCTTGTCTCCTACCGAGAAAGCTGATGTTACTACTGTTCCGGATGTTGAAAAGGAGACTAAGGAGGATGATGATGACAGAATACTGAATGAAATGGAAGAGCTTACAAACGCTATGGAGCGCAAGAAGAAACGGGAAAAGAAGCTTCAAGCAAAGAAACGTGCTCAGGTTGGTGTGTGTGTATATATATTTATAATTGCATCAAAATGTGGAAACAAAGAATTTTCTGTTTGATTGCAAGGAAATAACACAAAGCCCTCTTTTCATATTACACAGTTACTCTAGTCATATAGTCTTTATTGAGATGATCTGTTTATTTATTTTTTGTTCCCGTTTCCTGTTTGGCAATCATGAAACTGAAAAGTTGAATTGAAATTTGCATGTGTGTTTGAATAAAAAAAAAACCCCTTTCAGAGTAGTGCAGATAGACTGCGGCTTGCCTTTACCTTCTGATTTATGGCTACCCATTACTCATTTCTTTAATTTTGATTGCTCTATAGTTCTTGGTTGCGTACTTGGTCCAACATTTTGTTTCTTGAGTTCTGAATTTTCTTGTACTGTTTTGTTGTTTTGATTATTATGGCTTTGCTAGACGACAGTCCACAATTGTATACTATTACGTACAGATATAAGAAAGAGGAGGAGTAATAAAATTCAGAAATGAGTCCTGGACTGCAGCTCTAAGGAACATCAATTAGATAGCTATGTTATGGTACTATAAAACATCACTAAAGTTATATATCAGTGGTATGGTTGTCAGCATCATGTCTGTTTATGGCCATTGAATGCAGCTACATCAATTGATTCAATGTTGATAAAATTTGCCAAATTCCAATGCTGTTTTTATTGCAATTTTTTTTAATTTAAAGACATCAATACCAGTCGGTCCCATAGGATTTGGTACCAAAGTAACCCCAGAGGGACTTGCAATGTAAATTTATGATTTTCCGGGACAAGAAAAAGCACATGATACTGCTCATTTGATCCATATACAATCTCCATGCTCATTCGTTTATTCTATATCTCTCAATTTTCCAGGACAAGGTCCGGAAGGCGACTGGGATGCAAATAGATGCAATGCAAGATGGTTATACAGATGATGCTCTGTTTTCCCTATCTGCCATCAAGGTATGCTTTTAGTTCTCAAAACTCCTTGACACGCTCATTAGTATGGGATTTTTGTAACCTCTGAAGAGCTTCTTTGGAGGACCTTACACAGTGGAATAATGCAATCTCTATTTCTTTGGCACAATGCTTAGGTTAGCTTATATTTGTTTATTATGGAGCCTGCTATCTTGGAAATTCTTTTTTTCTGATTTTCTAGTTATTTGGATCTTATATAGTTTATTGGTTATCCACATATCGAAGATGAGCGTGGATGTATCCTTTCTGCAATTTGGGGATACCTGATATTTAATGGTGTTATATCCTATAAAGAACTTTGCAATAGGTGCTTGAAGCAAAACTTATATGCTATTGTTTTTTGCTGTTGGATATTTTTAGTTTATCTTAAATATATTTTGACTCTATGAATTTACATATATGAATATTTATATATACATGTGTGTGTATGTGTGCGTGTTATTGTGTATTTCTAAATATAATTATGGAAGTTTTATTGTTGTCCTTCAGGGTAAGAAAGATCTGGTAGCGATTGATTCCACCGAATATGAGGGTGAGGATGGTGACTTGGCAGATAGCGAAAACGAGGATATGCAGGATAAACCTGAGGAAGCATCTTCCAGTGATGTAGACTCTGATGACGGCCGTAGAAGGTTATACATCTTGTCCCTTATATCAGATTGAAAGATACAAATGCTTGTAGTTTGTCTATGCACTTAAATCATGTTTTTGTTGTTAGATATGATGAAAAAATGGAAGAACTTCTAGATCAGGCTTATGAACATTATGTGGCCAAAAAGGAGGGAACTGCAAAGCAGCGAAAGCGTTTGAAAGAAGAGGCTCAAAGTTTGGAGGTATGGTGTTTCCATAAATGTTCCATTGTGTACATTTGCGACTTGTATTGTTTTTATTCTTTTATGTTTTATAATCTCAATTTGTTTTTGCAAATCTGTGCGCAGATGACCAAAATATTGCACCCCCACTCTCTCTCTCTCTCTCTATATATATATATATATATATATATATATATAAACAATCTGCCAAAAAATGCTGCAAAGCTGAATTCTGTTGCAGAGAATTTTTTTTCCCATCTTTTTTTTTCTTTCCCTATTCTCCTTTTGGTGTGTGCCGGCTAGAGGATTGTTTTTGGTCATATGCTTAGTTCTTGTTTGCTGCTGTTCAGGATGTTGACGGTGAAGATACAATTCCATCTGATTATGATTCAGACAAAGATGAGGCTGATCAGGAAAAGAATCCTCTCTTAGATGCTCTTGATGATGGGGAAGGACCAACTCAGGAGGAGGTTACAAATAACTGGTTTAGTCAGCCGATCTTTGCTGAAGCTGTAGAACAGGGGGATTTGGAGAAGTCTGACAATGAAGACGAAATGCAGGTTGAAAGGCCAGAAGAGAATTTGGCCCTGCAAGAGAAGCCCAAGGAAAAGACGGTTATTAAAAATGTTAAAGAAACGTCTGAAAATCGTGTTGCAGGGTCCAATTCCAATCATGAACTCAAAGCTAAGAAGGCAGATGATGATTTTGAGATAGTCCCTGCTCCAGATACAGATTCAAGTGATGATTCATCATCAGATGAGTCGGAGGATATGGATACCTATAGAAAAGCCGAGATACTGGCATGTGCCAAAAAAATGTTGTCAAAGAAGCAACGGGAACAGATGCTTGATGATGCGTATAATAAATACATGCTTGATGACGAGGGCTTGCCCAAATGGTTTTTGGATGAGGAAAAGAAGCACCGACGACTAAATAAGCCAGTGACCAAAGAAGAGATTAATGCAATGAAAGCGCAGTTTAAAGAAATTGATGCCCGGCCAGCAAAGAAGGTGGCGGAGGCTAAAGCTCGAAAGAAGCGGGTTGCCATGAGGAAGCTTGAGAAGATTCGTAAGAAGGCTAACACAATATCAGATCAGGCAGATATCTCTGATCGTTCAAAGAGCAAGCAAATCGACCAATTGTATAAGAAGGCAGTGCCCAAGAGGCCTAAAAAGGAGTATGTGGTTGCGAAGAAAGGTGTTCAAGTCAAGGTTGGCAAGGGTAAGGTCCGTGTTGATGCAAGAATGAAAAAGGATGCAAGGGGTCGTGGGACGGGTAATAAATGGGCAGGAAAAGGCAGTGAAAAGAAAGGGAAAAATATGAAGGACAAGAGAGGTAAAGGTAAAGGATCTGGGAAGCCTTCAGGAGGGAAGCCTTCGGGAAAGAAGGGCAAAGGAAGAAAGATGGGCATGCATGACTGAGTTTTCATATATTACACAGGAGTTGTTTGCTTGTTTGTTTATTTTTCTTATTTTTGTTCCGCCATTGCTAATTAAGGGAGTAAGTTATAATTGCGAGTTATATTCTGTAGCCATTTTGATCCAGACTTCGTCCGTTAGTAAATGGAATTTTTGTTCATCTCAGTTCTATTCAAGATGTAAAACTATCGTTGCAGTCTTGCAGAGAATGTATTGTGTAAAGGAATGTGCTAGAATAGGGTTTGCATATTTCTTATACTCATTTGCACGCTTCAGATGGCAAATATTGAGAAAGAAAACTGATTTGGTTTGGATTGGTGCCTTGCGAATTCTCCTACTGGGAATGGAAATGCGCCTGTACAGAATGATTTGTTGGCAGCCTCCTCCAACCCCTCAACAAGGTCGATAGTTCTGTGCTGTAGCTATAAAAATGAACCATGGATGCACAATTGAAGGTGACTCATTATAAGCGGGACAAGCATAAGCCTTCACAGGGGTATCGACCTTATCAAGGGAGATCAACTTCAAACATGTTCTTTTTATCGAACAAAACCTCAATCAGAACCATCACCAACGTTAAACAACGAAAAGAGGCACGATAAATTAATTCCTAATCCAGAGTCATCATTTTCATTTTTACCAAAGGAACCACTTCAACATAGATGACACAAGTTTCTTCACACCAAGACATCATTATCATGAACTACTTATTTATTTGCATACATAGAGAATTTCAAAGAACATGAGGTTCTAGCTTCAGACAAACTGGGAGAGGTATTCATCCACAGTAGTGTATTTGACATCAGGGTAAAGAGTAGTAGCTTCCACTCCAAATGAGGGCTCGATCTCAAAGTTAGTGTGGTCTCCTTTCACAAAAACTGAGTGACCGATTGACAGTATCACATTGATTGGAACCGCAGCCTCTGCAAAAATAAAAGCACACACACTGAGAGTAATGAAGCAGTTGCTAAATCTTATTGTTACTTGTTGGTTTTTGTTACTAACCTTGAATGTTTTTGAGTAGTTGCTCCTCAGGGACATATACCTTCTCGAGGGTTTTGCCAATCTTCTTCTCCCAAAGAGCCACAAGTTCGTTGAAGGAGATGGTGTTGGCAGGTGGCCGGATGTAGAGGATCTTGTTCAATGTTCTTGGGTCATCCACAGCCTTAATGGTATAGGTAGCAATATCCTCTTCCTTGTTAAAGATTGCTGCACAACAAATATCAAAGAAAAAAGGTACCCCCATCAAAATCAAATTCATAATTGGTTCTTCATATTTGGCAAAACTTCGATTCTGGGATTTTGTCCAGTAAATGAAAAAAAAAAAAAGTAAAAATGAAACCCCAGGACAATTTCATTGGATGTTCAGTGTTTTAGTCAAAAGTCAATGTAGGTTTTGTGCATTATACAAAGAACTGAGACCACTATCACATTCATTCATTCTAACGATATGAAAGAGGATCAAACTTATTCATGGGTAATGGGTTGTTGAATGAATTGAAGTCCCTCCTCTGTTCATCACAATTTTATATATATATATATATATATACACAGAGTCCGGCTACACTAAGGACGTCCTTAGTTTTTCTTAGGTACGGATTTCCGGTTTTAACCCACTTTCCGATCACATTTTCATATCTTAACCGTTCAGTTTTTAGGTCCTAATATATAGATCACCTCTGAAAATTTTCAGCCAATTTGGTGATCGTTAAGGCATCCAAAACTGCAATTTACCATTATAAATAAGAACGGTTCCTGTTCGACAGATTCGGTTAGTTCGTGTAAATTGCAGTTTTGGATGTCTTAACGATCACCAAATTGGTTGAAATTTTGCAGGGGGGATCTATACATTAGGCTCTAAAAACTGAACGGTTAAGATATGAAAATATGATCGGAAAGTGAGTGAAAAGACCAAATCCGCACCTAAGAAAAACTAAGGACATCCTTACCTGAGAAAAATCCTATATATATATATATACAGATCCTATCCAATTATATATATATATATATATATATATATACATATCTTATCCAGAGCGAGGTCTCGTTCTGAAATTAAAGTGCGAGGTTAGAGTTTAGGATCACTTTTCGGTATCATATTCACATCTCGACCGTTCAGTTTTTAGGTATTAATGTATAGATCATCTTTGTAAATTTTCAGCAAAATTGATGATCTTTAAGGTATCTAACTCGCTTAAACCAATGGACGAACTGAATCTGTCCAACCTGAACTGTATTAGCTTTAAGACAGTTATCAATGCCTTCTTAACGACCATCAATTTGGCTGAAATTTTGCAGAGATGATCTATACATTATTACCTAAAAACTGAACGGTTGAGATGTGGATATGCGATCGAAAAGTGACCATAAACTCTAACCTCGTACTTTAATTTCAGAGCGAGGCCTCGCTCTGGTGTGTATGTGTGTGTGTATATATATATATACTTCTTAAATTTAGCTAGTCCTGATAACATTTTTAAAGAGAGAAGTCTTCGGTATATCAATATAGATTCCCAGTAGACTAGCCGTGGTA
This sequence comes from Rosa persica, assembly GCA_025331145.1. Lineage (NCBI taxonomy): Eukaryota > Viridiplantae > Streptophyta > Magnoliopsida > Rosales > Rosaceae > Rosa > Rosa persica. The sequence goes on along the minus strand of WFKR01000006.1, from coordinate 13,191,702 downwards.
GATTGGGCTCTTGTAGTTGTTGATTAACTTTTTGTCATCAACTAATATAAGGAGTAGGTCTACCATTGCATCTGAGTGTTTAACACTAATATATCGCTACATTAATGTACTTAATTAAATGCATTGATTAACTTTTTATCACCGACTATTACAAGGAGTCGGTCTATCATTACATTTGAATGTTTACCACTAATGTATCGCTACATTAATGTACTTAATCAAATGTCCTTTTTAAGAACCATAAGTAGAACCTAGTGACCCAAACGAAACTAAGTTTATACACCTACCATCCAAGGTTTGCTATTCTTGAATAAGTTTATAAATTCTCTATAGAAAGGGGACAAACAATTAGCTAGTTTTCAGAGTGAGGTTTGGTTTACCTTCGGGGTTGCCATCACCCAAAATGACGACTTTGTCCCTGGGAGGAGCAGTAGCTCCGGGCTGGTTCAGATTGGGCAAGAAGTAACCAGCAAAGAAGTTTGATGACACGTAAGTGTAGGGAATCCCGGCCGCCTCAACATCTCTGCGGACCTTGGCTTTCGTAGCGAACGCCGTCTTTGCTGGCTCCACAGCGTGGACTCGATCAACGTCGTTTCCAAACTCGGAAGGGAAAAACCTCTGAAAAACACCCAATTTCACACTTCAATTCAAAAGTAAAAACGAAAATCGAAAATCTCTACCAGAAACACAACAGAAAAAGTGGCTTAATCGTTACCTTGACATTGCCGGCTTCCTTAATGGCGGCGATGATCTTGCCTTGATCAGCCAACTGCGCGTGACCCACCGTCGAAATCACCACATCGACTTGCTTAATCGCCTTCACAAGGCTCTCGTGGTCGTACAGATCACCCTGCAAAAATTACACAACGAAACTAAACCAAAATAATCGAAACTCCCCAGACAAACGGTAAACGAGAACAACAACTACTGGGAATTGTACGGACCAGGACGAAATTGACGCCGGAGGCCTTGAAGCTGTCGATGACTTTAGACTTGGCCGGGTTGGAGAGAGTGGGCTCCCGGACGAGAACGAAGGTGGGGTGGCCGGCCTTGGCGCTGGCCTCGACTATGAACTTACCAATGTAGCCAGTGCCTCCGATGAAGAGAATCTTGGACTTGGTTTGCGCCATTGAATCCGGGAACAGGAGTCGTCGGAGAAAGAAAGCGAGAGAAAGCGTTGCAAATGAAAGGAGAGGACCAGACGAGTGTATGATAGTAATACCATGCCGTCCTCGTGGGGGTTGGCTTGCTCCATTTATAGGAGCAGTGGGAAGGTGTGGAATGACGAAAATGTCCTCGGGATTGGCTGCCTAGTACGAGAATGCGCCGTGATGGTGATTGGTGTATTTAGACATTTCGTCGTTGCGACATAGCGTCAATGCTTGCGTATGCTTGACGATGGATTGGTAACGTGGATAGTTCTGCGTCCGGATTCATTTTTACTTGAGAGGAGAATTTTCTTTTAAGCAATGAATTTTGTGAGGGTTGCAATTGGTATTTGAAAAAAAAGAAAAGAAAAAGTTAATGTGGGCTTTCCTACTTGAAATAATTGCGGTGGAAGGAGACCTATCTCATTTTCCAAACGACTCTTTGAGATTGTTCTCGACTTGTCCTAAGTAATGATTTAACTCGGAGAAATATATACACAAATACTTTTTACATTTGGTTACAATCTCAAACTGCCGTAATTTTATTGAAATTTAAGCACAAAAAATGCTTAGATGAAGATAACAATAACTTCTGTAGTTTTGTGACGCGGAGAGACCAAACAAACTCGATAAAATGTATGAACATCAAATCTAATTCAACTGCAGACATGGTATAAGGTAGAACAGCACACGGATGTTGAGAAATGAATGGTGATACAAATCCCTATATTTCTTACCGAACTTTTAATGTTGAATGGTCTCAAATTTCAATATTTGTCTCATGAATTTTTGGTCAATTTCCTAAATTATTTTGTTATCAATAAAATCATTAAGAATATAGACTATTTTTTTTCAAAGAAATATGAACTATCACAGACCTAGTTTATTTCTAACTCAAGGGCTTTGAATTATATATTTTTATCTAAACTTTCATCTAATTCGCATGACTCAAAACAAAAAGTATAGAGAATTTTATTCAAATCTTCTAATCTACTCATTGAACCTCTCTCATTTTTTTTTCATTATTAAATTATCTGTGTGTCCTCATATAAAATGACTGTCATGGACAACAAATTATTAAGAAAAGTTAATTTTTTCTCTCTCCAAATCTTTGTGAAGCGACATATAAAACAAGTCTAAATAAACAAATTTAATTCTACACCCTTAACTAAAATGCCAGAAACCACATATAACACGCCTAAAACTAGTTAAGCATGAGCCGTTATGATTGCTTTTTATTTAGTTACTGTTTTAGGAAAACTGAAATTTGGGAGATAGCACGACTCAATTTTCATTGATAATAGAGACCTATTTATATAGAGAATTATAAGCATAGAGATAGAGTTGTACATGGAAACATAATCGTACAATAATTGGATATCTACAAATATCCCCGAGAATATCTCTAACATAAATTCTATTACAACTAGAGCACGTAATCTAGAGTTTGGGTCAGACACATATTCTGGATTTACTTGAACAGTTACAAGTTTTTATCATTTTTAAATAATTATCTCAATTTTTTTTGGTAAACAGTCATTAAAGTGCATACTTATTGGTCAAATTTAATGCTCGGGAACATTCCCCTATATGAGTAAGGTTAAATTGAGTATTTTTAATTAGCAAATTTTATTTTCCAAAAGTAAATGAGAGGTGTAAAGAGCATGAGAGGTTAGGTGAGTAAATATAGAGGTTTTAATAGAAAAACCCATAAAGTATATAATACAAGTATTTTATAAAGTCCTTTTTACTGGTTCAGCCACTTAAATTAAGGACTTTTAATTTGGTATTTTCCTCTTTTCAAATTTCCTTACCATATCAACATTGGTGTTTAGTATTCTTCACATTTTCAAGAACTAAGAGCATTTTTAGTAAATTCTCTATTTTGGCTCTTTAGCTATTTTGGAGAGCATGTTTAACTTTTTATCAATTTTAGCAGCTGCACCAGACTCCTAAGTAGCTCTTCATTTTAGCTTTTAGCTTTAGCTATCTCACTCCTAAATATAGAGAGCGAGATGAGGCTCTATATTATTTTTGTTAATTTAAAACATTCCTTTTAAGTCATTATATGTTATCTATAAATATATCTAAACTATTTTTTATTCATTTAATATAAAGTATAAATTCAAATCTTGCTAAAATAAAGAAAATTGATACAGATGTATTTCTAAAGTAGCTAGTCAAAATGACTTTTTTAGCTAATTTGGCTAAAATTTGACTTAAAATGGCTAACATTGCTAAAGATGCTCATGGCTCCGAGTGCGCACTGTCTTTTCGGTTTGTCACTACAATTGTAAAGCGAATGGAGTAGCCTGTAGAGCACTATTTGTTACAGGGTGCATGTTAAAATGCATACTCTTAGCTGAGACGCCTGTTATTATCTCAGGTGGTTCTTTTGAGGCTTATTGTAATTTGGGGTTAAGAACTATGTCTCTCCCACGGTTTCATAACTTTCATGAATAGACAAGGCGTGAGGGTCGCTGTGCCAATTTTTTTTTTTTTTTTTTAAAAAAGATGTGCAAATAAAATAGCTCAAAAATAACATAATTTTTTCCACCGTTAAATTTAAACTGATGGAGTATAATTTCTTTACTTAGAGCAAGTGAATTATATTACTGCTTTCTCCAGTGAAGACTTTGAATAATCCTAAACATTTATCTATTGTAGACCCCTTGTTTTATTAGGCCTCTTAAACAATAATTTCCAACGATTATGTTATAAATGTCTGGACCACAAGAACCCGTCTAGGTTCTTAACGTCGGAGAAGTTCCCGTCTAGATTCAGGAAGAAAGAAACTTGCATAAAAATAATTTAATGTACTAATGCTTTTTGGTATTGCAACGCTTATTTTTCATTATTATTTTTATTTTTATATTAGTAGCTTAAAATCAAAGGTTTAGCTCAGTATCTTTTGGTCTATTGGTATAGTCTCCATTTCATAAGTGAGAGATTGTGAGTTTGAATCATGAAAGAGAAGTTGTATCATTTGAGTTGTTTATCTGATACAAAAAAAAAAAAATCAAAGGTTTAATTTTTTTTTGAATTAATTACAAAATAATCCTCGAACTATGAAGCTATTTTCATTTTATACCAAACTATCAAATTTTATCAATTTGATTTCATTAGCATTTTGATACCTTACCCACTAACACTGTTAAAATCTGCTAATATTTTTTAAACAGTGACAAGCGTGGCTCATTGTCCACTATTGTACAGATATTGTCTCAACTTAACCAACAGGTAGATTTTGAGTTTTAACACAAAAACCTCGGTTCAATTGGGTGTGAGCCGCTTACTTATAAATCATATTATCATTTGTCATTTTTGTAATGTGAGATATTTTTTCTAATGTGAGATCTTTTCTTTCCAACACCCCTCTCACGTACAACCTAACTCTGGTTCTGCATATGAAATCAATTAACAATCCATTTCCCACATTGGAAATTGGGGGATAAGTCCCCACGTTGGGGAGTTGGTCAATCAAGTAACTGTTTGGACCAAAAATGAGCATTTTTGACCTGACAAGGCGTGTCTTGGAGAAATTGAGCCAAAGTCAGTGGCTCAAGTTATATATTGTCGACAAGTTCGAAATATATTATTTAGAGGCTAAATAAAGCTTACTTTGGAAGATTATGCTAGCTGCAAGAAAAGGAAATGATGGAAGCATGGAAATGAAAAGTCAACTGTAGCACATTTTCCTACTTCGACTAGGAGAAACCGAGCTAAACAAGGAAGGAGGGGGGCGGTAGACTAACTAAATGAAATCTAAATGAGCTAAAAATTTCCAGACTAATTCTAAACATCCCAAGGATAATTTCTTATGAAGAGTCCCCGAGCTATTTATGAGTGAAAAACCTTCAAACAATCAGTCCAATTTTCTGCAGAAGTAAAACTGAAAAACTGGACTTGTAAGGAGTCCAATAGCATTTCTGGCCCAACCACATGGAGGAAAGCTCTGAAAATTTGTCACAATGATCTACACTCATTGTGAATTATTTGATATGAAGAAGTCGAAGACCCATTTTGAGTTATTGGTGGAGATATAGCTGCAGCAAAATTGGAGCAGTAAGTGCTTAAACCTAACATTCCATTAGTGTTTAAGTGCTCAAACCTAACCCATCATGATTTGTTTAAAGGCCAACCACTATGGCTTGGTAGCCTATATATAGAGGCTACAACAAGTAACAATTCACAATACAATTCAACAACAATCTCTAAGATTATCTAAGCCTCTCTAGAGCAACCCCTCTCTAAGAGTAACTCCTTTCCTTCTCTTACCGGTGATCACACTCCAGTCCTAGTCTTATCAAGAGCCGACTGTCAGTGCCACCAAACCCTCTGTCAATGTGCTTAGGTTCTAGTCTCCTCGGGAGCCGACTGTAGTACCGTGACCACAACGGTTACAGAACCAGCTAAGAAAGCGTAACGCCCTCGCAAACTAGGTAAGCTAAAGTCACGCTTTGACAAGTTCTCTCTACTTCCGGATGATTTTGCTCTGCTTAACCTACAACGTTGAGTATCGACTTGGTAACACAAGATAAAGTCCTCACCACGAGGCACAGAAGACCCCCACGACGAGGTTGGTACTCTTCTCGTTTACAGTCGCTCAAAAGAAGTTAGGTTAAGGAACACTTCGACGACTGCACCAGAAAGGTGCTGGCACGCCCGCTCAGAAAAGAGACTGTTGACCAGCTGCAACAAAACTGGAGCCAAACATTTTGGCAAGCCCAGTGGGACTACACTGGAGTCTTTTTACATTTGTTCGCCATCATTGAGATGCCAGGGGAAAATCTTTACCAAAAGAAATTCCTAAAGTGAATAGATGGCCAATGTTGCCACCACTGGCGATACTGCCATTAATGATGAGTTTATGCCTATTCCCATCCCAGAGGGGGCAAGAGTTGAGCAACAGCTCGCGATCATCATGGCCAACATCGAGAGACATAAAGAAAAGCGATCCAGGGACATGGCCAGTTTGATCGCAAAAACAGAGTAGAGGTTTTGCGATTGGGATCAACAAATTGAGCAGAATGCTCGAGAAGCTAGAGAACAATTCCATAAGCCTTTCTTGAGCAGCGACAAACAGACCACTCAACATGCCGCGAACATCACATCTGAGTTCACGACTTATGCAAGGAAGGTTCCAGCTTGGCTAATTCGCATCAAGGCGAATTGGAACGTCAAAAACCTGCACGCGAAGAGGTTGTTTCTAAGACTGACTTGTCTATACGTGGAAATCAACCTAATGGCCTCACTGGTGAATCACAACCTTACATAGAGGCTACTTATGGAGAAGAGGATCAATAAGATTGTTCTTCTGATAAGAAAATTGTCTCTGAACAAATAGCTGATTTCTCCACTGATCAAGCCAAATACTTGGCTACTGGTCAGATGTATGGGGGGGCAAGATATGGCCCATGATCATCCCTTTGATCAAAAGAAGCAAATTCATGATCAATTCAATTGTGACTCTGCTACTGGACGTCATCATGACCATACAAAGGGTCAAGGGAAGGGTCCACTGTATTATCATCAATCTAGCCTTGGCCATGCTGCTGGATGTCATGGTGAAGATGGTCAAGTTCATGATCAACCTAATTATCAATTAAGTTGTGGTTTACAGAAGCCAATTTGTGGCTTTATTAATCAATTCAACTTGAAGTTCTTCATATATTCTTCAAGGCCAAGCGGTGGCTTTGATATATGTGGAGGGCACATCTACAACTCACGTTGCATGAATGGCCAGAACAATTATTCTAGTAGCCAAGTTGTCCTTCGCGACTGTAAATTTGAGTATCATCAATACAAGTTAACTCTTGTTTACAGTTATCCAGCTCCAAATTTCTTGCAAAAGAAATTTGTCTATGATACTTAAAAGTCCATAGAGGTGTCTCAATATGATGCCTAGAAAGAATATACAGGCAAACAAATATCTGATATGCCTATTTTCAAAGAAGATATCGATTCATCGAATTTTGGTGATTCTGATGCAGAGCCAATCTATGATAAATATGATGATAATTATAATTTGATTATTGGTTTCAAAAATCATATGCAGGAGTTCAAGTTCTTTGAGGCTCTTGATCATGACAATTCAGGCCAACAAGTGGTCATCTATAATAGCCAATATGTGGCTAATTCTACAAAGATCATGTTCTATGACATGGTAGTTGGCGACAAAGCCGATCTTGGGACACCGTCATCTCCAAAATTGCAATTGAAGATCATGCTTCGCCAACCAACAAAGATACTTGGGGGGCAATATTACTCTTTCTACGAGCCAAATTGTTTCCAAGTTTTCGACGCGAAGTATATTTGTTCTTTTCCTACAGACTCTCACAAGAGAGGTTTTCATGCTATAAATTTTGATACATCGGAGCTTGGAGTTAAGCATAGATGGCCTCCCTTGTGATCTTGTAGAGGCGGCGAATGGTAGAAACACTTATTTATTTCTGGCTCCATTGCCAGGGATTGAAAAATCTCGATGTAAATCACACCACTATTAAGAAGTTGAGGTTGGTAAGGTGTTGTGAATCATAATGGAATAGGTGAAGTCTCTTTTGTTAATATTGGCCTAAACTACTTATTGGTGCCTAATTCATGTCCCTTAAGGTTAAAGACGGCTTTTATTAACACTTGTTGAACTGTTTTCACACTTATGACCTTACTCATCTTAGTAAGTATAGCCTACGTGAAATGATGTCTAGAAAGGGGACAATGTTCATGACAGGTTCTTGAATCCAGAAGTGTGTGCAAATGGGCCTAAACCACTATGTGGGAGTAGCTCATGCCCAAATGGATTCTGCCTCTCTTGTTTGCCCTCCCCAACCTGGCCATTTCAGTAAGGTTGCCCAAAGGATTTGAAAGAAAATTTGTGTCTAGGTGACTATACTTGGGCCGCATGTCTAAACCTTGATTAACAATGTCTTATTGAATTCAACTACTTATTTAAAAATATATATGTACACACACACACACACACAAAATGAGAGTTATGCGTCGCGAAGGACGTAGAGACTGCAACGAATATCCGCGAGGCCATGAGTCAACGAATGTTCGCGAGGAACATATTTGCCAAGGCTATTTTGGCGAGCACTAATCACGTGAAGGGGATTTTGCTGAGTGGGCTCCGCTTAAGCCTCGCCAACAAGCTTCGCCAGAATTTTGTGGTCATATTCTCAATGCCAAAATGGATGGGATTAAGACTTTGAGCGTCTTAATCTTACCTAGGGCCAATCCCTGTGGCCCTAAATAAATTTATCAAACTTTTATGGAAGCCTACTCTGTGGTTCCAAGAAATATCATAGCAAACTTTTATGGAGTCGTAGACAGTTTCTTTGTATAAGACATGAGGGGCAATTCTAGTGTTCCAACACTCGCGAAGCCCATTAATGAAAGCTTGTTTTTGAGTCCCATAATCATTTCTTCGCTATGCCTAGCAACACTAGAGGGGCAACACTACACTATACTAAGCTGAGTCAACGACTCAGGAAATTTTTTACAATACTAAGCCGAGTCAGCGGTTCCGGAAGAGTTGAGTCGAGCGTACTAAGCCGAGCCGTAAGAGTTAAGGCTGAGCTCAAGGGAAATCTGAGAGTCACCGTTGTAGCCGCCTCATGCACCAGAGTAGTAGCTATAGCCGCCATCTCCCTCGGAAATCTTCATGTTGCCAAAGATGTCCTCACCGTGCATGGGGAACAAAGGAAGGGTTTCAATCTCCATGTCATTAGATCCATAACCGCCATAGTTCCCTATCTACCCATTAAAAGCAATCATCACACCACCCGAAGCAGATGTAGAAGATCCGAAGTTAAGATATCCTCAGGTTCCCAATTGGTACCATTACCATTACCAACAAGCCCTAATCTCTGCATGGGCACATGAACATCCTAAGTGATCTTCTGCTTCTCCAGAGCCCTATGGTTCCCGAAACAATAATAGACGTTCTTGCTCTCGATATTTCCATACTGTTTCAGCTAGAGTCAGATCCTATGAATCTGCTCTGTCGTTGGGGACCTAACTCCCTTGTTGTAGAAAAGATCATTAAGGATTCTTATTTGATCTGTAGTGGGATTCCACCTGGTACTGGTCTACCTGCAAAGCCTATTAGCACTACTCCCGACTGCTTTGTTGCTTCCTCCATCCTCAGTTGGTTGCTGGGTTTGTGGTTCCATTGGTAATTATTGGGTTGAGGCTGTGCAAGAACTGAAGAGTCGTGATTATGAGTAATTAAGAAAGATTACTGTTAGAAATATTGGGAAGGACTGAAGATCTTAGAAAGAAGGACTAAAGTTGACAGAGAGGTGTTTGTAAAAAAGGAAGGGTATTATTGAGGATCTGAAACTCAGAGGAAGGTTTTTTGGCGTGAACGTTCCCATATCCAGAATACACCTATTTATAGGAACAGGACATGCAAATCTCCACCCTTGGATGGGCAGTCAAACAGTCAAACTAAGTGTCAGTAAATCTTGATTAAAGTTGCTTTAAATCTCGGAAATGAAGGGATTATTGACGCGTGGGGGAACCAAACGGTTTTTGAGGAGGTAACTGTTCCATTGTCAATATTATCTTCTCATGGTGGAGTTTTCAACAGTTAGTTAATGCGAAGTTAAAAACTCATTAAGAAGATAAAACCAAGAGTTTTGAGTTCGGGCTAGCAAGCGGATCCAAAATATAAATATTTTCTCAAAACCCTCGCCGCGAGGCTCTTTTTGACACGGAGCATATTTTAAAAGTTCATATTATTTTTAATATGCAACTATGAAGGTTTAAATTTGGGGCCTTGCGAGACTCAATTATTACCTTCTCACGGATATTTGAATATCAAGATAAGAAAATATTACTGTATTCATAAAGTGGCTTTGCGGCCAAAAGTAGTACATTCATTACAAAGTCAAAAGTGGCTAAAATACAAAATAGGAATCTTCAGATATCTTCTGAATCTTTCTTCAAATGGAAGTAGTTGAGGAACCAAACATCGGTTTGAGACACGCCATTATCCCAAGGAGGCAGACTTCAGGGAAGGAAAAGGAAGAGGAAAAAGAAGAGGAACGGAACCCCCCCAGCCCCTTCAAATGAAGCGGTTGAGGAATCCAACGTCGGGTTGAGCCACACCATTATCCATGAGAAGGGGAGACTCCAGTAAAAGAAAATGGAACCTCCAAGCCCCCTCAATTCGAAGCAGTTATGGAATCCAACGTCGGGTTGAGCCGCGTCATTATCTCCGGGAGGGGCAGAGAGTGAAGGAACATAATATTGGCTTGAGTCTCTGCACCCCCTTTAGCCTTGGTAACCACCATTAGTTGGACGCGAAGTATAGGAACAACCATTCTGTAGCTTGAACCCATTCCTTCAAAGAGTCCATCCCTTCTCATCCTTCTAAGATTCTGTCAAGATGAGAGAGGGGGAGAAGGAGGTGAGAACCAAAGCCCCTTCCATCTGGAGGGCACAACACGGGCTGAGTCCAAAAGGAAGGAAACAGAGAAGGGAAGACAAACCACAAGTGGCCTTCCTCCCTTCCCCGTTTTCGCTCCGCGTATGGGATTTTCTTAAAAGATGATCTCGCTTGATCGTAGATCCCACACTTGGAGCCCCTCGCATTTCTAAACCAATTTGAAGCCTGGCATTTTCCATCCAGATTTTCAGAAGGCCGAAACTAGGGGTTGCCTAAGATTATGCCATAAGACCTAACCTAGGCTTAAGATTACGCCATAAAGCCTAAAATTTAGAGGCTAAAGGTCATTTCACGAGAGGACGATTTGTGAATAAGGAGAAAGAGAGCAAGGACTGAAAGGCCATTTCTTGAATATTTCAGAAGATTTGTTGTGAGCATTCCCTGCCCAAAATACAACTATTTATAAGGACTTCAGGCAAATCCCCACCCTTGGATGGATGGTTAAAGAATCAAACTAATGTCAGTAAATCGAGATTAGTGATTCCAAATCTCGGGAAAGGGACTAGTAGCATGTGAGGAGCGAGTGGTTTTCAAGAAGGCCTACAGAGATTGGCCCGTGAAGCTCAATTTCATAACCGATGTTAGTAAATCTTGATTACAGTTGACCTAAATGTCGGAAAAGAATGGATTATTGGCGCGTGGGGGAACCAAATGGTTTTCAAGGAGGTAATTGTTCCATTTTCAATATTATCTTCACGGTGGAGTTTTCAACAGATAGTGAAATGCGAAGTTAAAAATTCATTAAGAAGATAACCCCAAGAGACTTGAGTTGGGGCCAACATATGGATCCAAAAGATAAATATTAGTTAAGAAATAAAGAGGCCGACGGTACTATAAGAAGAATATATATATATATATATATTTTGTACTACAATTGGATATAAAGAAATCACTACTATAAGCCATAAGAGGCCTAAAGTGACCGGCCCGCAAAATCAAGCTTCACACAAAGCACCTCAACCTGGAGGCCTACAGCAAGGGCCTCGTTTTCAATCAACAAGGCTCGTTCTTCAGCTTGGGCCAAGCGGCGAGTCAATTCTTCGAAGGCAGCCAATGGAGCGTCCGGTTGGGCTTCCTCTACACAGAGCTCATTGTTCACATGGGCCAAACAAGCTTGGAGATGTTGGATCTGGGCTTCTAAGTCTAACTTCTGGAGCCTTAGCTCCCCCATGCGAGTGGCCCGATCATTCAAGGTCTCACGAAGAGTCTCCATTTGACTGGCAAGGTTAGTCCATACCACGCGGGCCACACGAGCTTGAGCCTCCGTAGCAGATTGGCGAGCGCGCGCAACGTCAAGATCTTTCAACAGTTTCTCTATGGTGTCGAGTTAAGTTGGATTGACCGCAAGCTCTCGACGAAGAAGTGCAATGGCTTCCTAGATCCTGGGGAGTTCTTCAGGCCCCACCCGCAGCTGTCCTAGAAGGTTTCGAAGCTTCGCTCTTGCTAGTTCAGCGGTAATAGGAGGAGCTTCCTCAAGGATTCGAGCCAACCTTTCAAGCCTAGTGGGAGGAGGAGGTGGAGGATTCACAGCACGATCATAAGTCACCAACGCTAGAGGGCCGACGGGTTCCTCAACTCTTGCATGTTCATCTACATTATTAGCAACAACCTCCTGAGCCTGGTCTGACATCTCAGCCTCAGGGGACTCAGGAAATTCAATGTGAGGTTCATCAGTAGAGTGTTGGAAATGAGCAGCTCCGAAAGCAGAACCTTCGGCCTTAACACTCGCCTTATCTATTTCCGAAATTGAGAGATCACTATTGCTCGCCTCATCTTTCAAACCTGGGATGTACGTCCCGCCGGCTAGAGCTTCGGCGTCAAGGACCACCTCCACAATACAAACAGAATCTTGATCAGGTTCAGAAATGTCAGAGAGCGGGTTTGGATCTAAAGGGAAATAGAAAGCATTGGCCAACAGTGGCTTACCTTTCGAGCTGTCTGGATGATATCTGGTACATGTCAAAAGTCATAAATTCACTGAAGTGACGAAAGTGCCTTGAATTTTAATGGTGTTATACCATTAGAGCAAGTTCACCAGTGCCCTATTGACCGGCCTCCAGCTGGGCAAGGTGAGGTGGTGACCGGCATGGGAGAAAAAATGGCTTCCACCGGTGGAGAAGTGACCAGCTTCTTTATGAACTTCGGTGACCTAGGCGAAGAAAAATGCGAGCAAGCTGACATATTTCTTAGCCCAAGAAGGCTGGCTGCCAGCTCGGTCGCAACTCCCGGCCAGCTCGGCCTTAACTCTCGGCCTTAGCTCCAGATTATGGTTGACGTCAGCAAGTCTGCCGAGAGATCTCTGCGCATGGATGCCATTCCTTTGTCACGTAGCGGAGAAGACGTCGGAAAGAAAACCTCCTTCAAGCCTATACCACCCAAAACCTCAATTCCATCAAAACTCGCCTATAACCGAAACCAAGTATATAAACGTGTAGAGTGTGAAGAGATGATCAATGTCTTTACTTATGCATCGACAAAGGTGACCAGAGTCCCAGAAAAGCATAAATATCGTCGGAAGTATCGTGACTTTCGGCGCTTGATTCTCCCTCTTTGATCCACTAATGGCTGAGCAGTGACTGGGTAGAAGTCGGCGATGACAAGATGAACCAAATGCCTATGGTCCGCCGTCATTTAGTCGCCGAGAAAGAAATTATCTGTCGGGTCTTCTTTCGAATCTCTGTCTTCGCTTGGGTCGCTGGGTCAAGAAGCTTCTAACGAGTTTCGACTCGATCTGACCATATTTATAGCCTTTCCTCAATTAATTTTGGGCGGCTCAGATGAAGCAGTGGAAAATTTACGTCCTGATCGCACCTCACCTATTTTCCTTTTTGTTTAAATATTTTCCAAAATTTCAAAACTTCTGAATTGTGTAGAAATTAGTTCGGGCATTCGAAAAATTCTCCAAAAAATTCTCACGGACTCGTCGCATTGCGTAATTATCAAGTCCACAAATTACAGATTTCACCTTGTGAAAAGTTCGGATAAATATTCCTGAGTATTTAATTAATATCTATGTATTTATATATAACAGTAATAAACAGTAGTCAAAAAAATTGTAAAATGTTTTAAAAATTTTCCTATAAAAAAGAATAAATTCAAAATGACTTCTTTTATTCATATACAATAATTTTTGATTTTGTTGGTAGGTTATCCATAATGTATCACTACTATCTAAACCCGCCGTCTTCTTGGGGTTTGCTGCCGGACGGGTATTCGATTCGATTTGGCCTGTGGATCGTCAATGGGTGGTGCACTTTGGATAGTTTCTGGATAGCTCGGCCTTGGTTTCTGGCCGCATCTCAACCGACAGCGTGGGTGTGTTTATCAAGACCAGAAATATTTCGGACACCTTGAGCTGTGGTAGTGTGTTTCTGGAGTGAACTGTGGCGGCGTGAGGCATGACGGTTTGGGCTGAAGCATGTGGGAGTCGTAGAGGCGTAGATTGGTGCGGCACGGGTCATGGCGGAGCAGTCGAGCAGCACTGCTGGGCTTATGGCGTACAACATGTTGTCTGGAGCATTAGCTTGCGACATACAACATGTCGTCACGGTTGATGGGCTAGGGCCAGACTAGCTTGATGGGCTCTGAAGTTGGACTATTCCTTTGGATGCTCTTGGGCCTGTTATTTTGGGCTAGGGTTGTTGCCCTAGGCCTTTACTATGTTTTTGCTTTTCTTTTACAATAAATTCCTTGTTTTAGGAACCTAAGTACAAATGTGCACCCAATCTCTCTTTAGCGTCTCTGGAGTAGTACCGAAGGAGAATATCCACTATCTCTACGTATTTGATTGTACAATAAGTAGGGCTATATGTACGTACCACTTGTGGGTACTACCAATATGTAACGGCCTATTCTGGCTTGTGATGAATATATTATTTCGCCCTCGTGGCATTACTAAAAAAAAAAAATCTATTTACATCAAATATATTTCAATTTTACAATAAATAAATTAATAAAATATTCAATGAACAGTAACTGACTGGTCAAGAAACAGAACAGGTGGAAACACATGTCCAGTAGCAGTGAAGAGTGTCTTGACCCAGTGAAACGGTGACCCAGACCTATTGACCCAACGGGTGAACTTGCTCTTAGTGGTTAAGATATCAAAATGTTAACGGAAAGAAACTTAAGGTCTACTAACGCAAAAAATTAATAGTTGGGTATGAAAATGAAAATAGCCTCATAGTTCTGGGGGTACCTTGTAATTATTTTTTATATTTTTTATTGCACAATATGAAATCATAAATTAACCTTCACTAGGGCATCAACATAACACTTGAACAGCTAGGAAAAAGCCTGATACACTAATAAATTAACAGTGTTAACTTAATAGCATTGAGAAGAACCCAGAATGAGTATCAAATGAAGAACCAACTACTTTAGATTCATCCGAATGAAAGAACCTACTATCTATGAGGCATTGGGTGCTTGCACACATGATTTTTTTTTTTTTGAATAGATAAAAGAAATTACAACGAAAACACTTGAGCACAACCACCCCCAAAAAGATCAAACTGTAAGGCAGGGCTGGAGGACAAAGGCCAAGAAACTAACTAGACCAAAGGAATGAGAAAGAAATGGAGAATTATAACCTAAAGACGCTAAACTATCAACCAGAAAGTTAGCTTCACGCCACATATGCCGGAAGGAGATCGAAGCGAACCGGCCAGCCAACTCTTTAATATCTTGGACTAGAAATTTAATACGCCAAAGGAGTGGAGGAATGGTTGTTTATAGCATAAATGAGGAGCTTCGAGTCACTGATAAGCCTATAAATGAACATGATCTTATATTGATTTCTTCATGTTTCTTAGCTAGTTTTCCATCTAGTTGGGTCATTTACTTTATTTTTCTGTTTTGTAGGTATTATGGAGCAAATTAGAAGAAAGGAAGCTAAATCAGTAAATCTGCCTGTGCAGATCAGTCAACTTCAACATTCAACTGTGAACAGTTAAGCTCGAATGAGACAGTGAACTTTATATGGCTTGAAAGACCTAGATGTCTAGTTTTCAGAACATTTAACAGTTCGTCCATATCATTTTTCTACAAGAGGTTATGGCCAATTTAGTGCAGCAAGGTCAGGCAGTCCGAGAATCTGATATTTTGACAGCAGCACACAATCTTTGACAGCTCTATGTTCACACAATCTTTGACAGCAGTTGCAGCACACATACATCTTTGACATCAGCTGTAGCACATTAATCTTGGCAAAGTGAAGCTCTATGTTCACATAATCTTGACAGCAATTGCAGCACACAATCTTTGACTGCAACACACCAAGTTTTGACAAGATATTTCCAGCCATAAATGTGGTGGTAGGAGCTCTATAAGAGAAGAGGGTGCTGCACAAGAGAGGTGGTTCAAGAATTGAATAGAGAGGAGAGGGAGAGCTTGGAGAAAAGAGAGCATTGAGAGAGAGAGAGACGCTGAGTTTAGACGGAGGTGTGCTGCACAAGAGGAAGAGAAGCACAACATCCTTTCGGCCATCATCTAGCAGCCATCTCTTCATTTTCCTTTATTCTAGTTTTTGTTTTCTTCATGACTATGTCTAGCTAAATACTTTTGTAGCTAGGGGCGATTTCAAAGCCCCAAACATGGTCAATTCATATTGATGACAATTTCAGTTTTTGGTTTTCTATATTACCAATTGAGTGTTTGTTTCACCGTGTCTACAAGATGAATCTTTACTTGTTTGTTTAGGAGCGCAACTAAATGATTAGGTTAGGGTTGTAATGCTAGGAGTAACACTAGATTTGTATATGTCGTGTGTTGATTCCAATTGAGTAGCAAAATGTTTTCTTGAATTACATGTGACTCAAAACCTAGGTTTAGCAAGACTACCAACGTACTTGTGACCCTAGATTTATCCAAACCCTTTCTTGCTTAATGAATTTGATATGTTAAACTTAGCGAGCTTGTGTCTAGGTTGCATAATCGGAAATAGATTAAGTGGTGAGCTTGTATTCACTTAACGAGGAACTAAGAAAGGGTAATGGGTTAATTCGAGCTTGTGAGTTAACTTCGGGTAAATTCAATTGAGAATTAGAATTCCACAACTGAGTTTTGATATGATTGAGTGTGTTTGGTGGTAGAGAATGAGTCCTAATTAGCTCTGTTTCTATCAATAGTTTTAAAGTTATAAAATCTGTTTCTGCTTAGTTATATTTCTGTGTTCAGTTTTACGTGAATTATTTCATATATCAAATCAACTCCAATTGTTCTGAAATTTTGTTTACTTGTTAATCTATGTGTCTTTAGTGTCTTGTTAAATTTTTAGAAAATTCCATCGAGTCTAGGTTAGTTATATAATTTATTTTCGTTAACTGTTCAGTAACATAGTTTAGAGTAGTTTGTGACATTTGATTAGCAGTTTAGGCACAATCTTCTGCGGTTAATGACCCTTACTTGATC
Organism: Rosa persica; assembly: GCA_025331145.1. Taxonomy (NCBI): domain Eukaryota; kingdom Viridiplantae; phylum Streptophyta; class Magnoliopsida; order Rosales; family Rosaceae; genus Rosa; species Rosa persica. The sequence goes on along the minus strand of WFKR01000006.1, from coordinate 13,174,689 downwards.
ACTATATTACCAACGATGATATTCGAGTGCAAGGTTTAAGTTGTGCATCTTTTGAGACGTATCAGTCAGCTTCAACAATATGAGGCTGGGAAGACAACTGAGAGAGCTGAAGCAGGCCTTCACGGAGCGCTATAACTTCGGCAATAATATTATCCATGTGTCCGAGGTTCTTACTGAAAGCTATAAGGGGTTGGCCTTGGAACTCACGAACCACAAACCTGCAGTAGCTTGCTTAACAAGACGAACAGAGCCATCAAAATTGAGTTTCAAAGAGGAAGACGGCGGCGGACACCATTTAATGGCGGACTGAGCAGTTGGAAAGGATTGGCTCCTAGGTACTCATGGTAGACTTAGGTAGCTTCAAAGACAATCTCGGCGACAGTGACATGTTTATGTTTGAAAATCAACTGATTAGGGCTCGCTACATGGAATAGCACAGCATTAGAGAGTGAGGCAAAGTAGTACCAGAAGGAGGAAGTAGTCTAAAAAAATCTAACCAATTAATAAAGTTGGAATTATCATCTGGCGGTCTAGGGAGACTCGAAAGCAGCTAGACTGTCCGTACAAAGGGACAGCTACCAAAAAGATGATTGAGTGATTCATTATGGTGCTGGCAAAAGGCACATTGGGAAGGAATAGTTTTGGAAAAATGATGAAGTCGATTTCGTGTCTTGAGACGACCAAAAAATAAGCAGCCAACTAAATATTTTAGCTGTAGGAGGCATTTGGAGTTTCCATATAGAAGAAAGTAATTTGGAACTAGGAGCATGAAGACTAGATTGTTGTAACTCGGAAGCTGATTTAATAGTGAAGTTACCATTGCCAGTAGGACCCCAAAAGAACTCATCAGGACGATCATGCAAAGGTAAAGGGATAGAAGATATACAATGGAGAACCTCCTCATCCACCAAACCCTGTGTAGAAGAAAGATTCCAAACACCATTAGAAATAACATGAGCCACCGTGAGATTAAAATCCAGAGAGGTGTGCAAATGTTCAGGAAAGGGGTAGCACCAATTGAATGTCCAACATTTAATTTGATGGCCATTACCAACAAGCCAGCGTAAACCTTGAGTGAGAAGGCCTCGAGCATCCAATATACCTTTCTAGCAGCTGAATGAGAAGCTTTTTTACGAGCGGAGAAGGAATTAGTATGACGTAAGTATTTTAATGTAACCAACCTTACCCACCAATTAGCAGGATCTGTAAGTAGCTTCCAACCGAGCTTCAACAATGCAGCATTATTAAAAGTAGTTGTTTTGTGGACTCCCAAACCTCCTTTATCTTTAGGTGAGCAAATTTGGGACCAAGCAATAGGATGAGAGGTAGAAGAGCCCCCAAAAGAAATTACGGCATTCATCATCTAACCTATTAGTCACACTTGCAGGGCACTTGAAACAAGAGAGAACATGATTAGGGAGGCCAGAAAGATTTGATTTTAACATAGTTAGCTTACTAGCACGGAAAAGCGTGTTAGCTTTCCATCCAGCGAGCTTCTTCTGCGTACGAAAAATAAGATCGGAGGAATTTATTAGTTTCCAGAAAATGAAATTATTAATTCCCAAATACTGGCCAATAGAAGCCTCATGAGGAATACCAAGAGTAGCACAAATATCAGCTTTAACAGTACTACGAACATTTAAGGAAAAGTAACAATAGATTTATAAAAATTAATTTGTTGGCCCGTGCACACAGGATCCTTGTTATGGATTTCGAGCCACCAAAGAATGCATGTCAGTGAAAAATGTGTGAACAACAACGCAGTTGAGCAATGATGAGACCATTATTAGGGTCAAAGTCATTCATACGAAAAATAAAATACTTGTCAAGTCTCACATCCACCAACTGCTCCTTAATGGAGGATTCAGTTGCACCCCAGCTAGCGTTACGTTTGGATAATTCCCTTGATGTACACCGAGCAGCAACGTCCGAGCCGATGTGGTATGGGAGTTGCGAGTCCGATTCCCAAGAGACGTCAAATAGGTCCACAATAAGGAAAACATCATTAGGCAACTTTGGTAGTACATGAATTATTTCATCAAGTAGTATTTTGGAAACAAAAGTCGGATGCCTCATTTCTGCAAGAGGCATGTTTTTCAAAACGTTGGTGATCCGGTTCATCATAATGTTGATTGATGAAGATGAAGATGAACTGAGATCAAATAAGCGCATAACAAGGTCCCAAATACGATTAAGATACATTGGCAGGTTGGCACGATGGAGCCTTGGAACTCATGATGACTCGTCATGGGAATTCAGGAATTCACCATAAAGATCTGGGGCCCGTGGCATGTGGATCTTAAACTGGATTTCAAGCACAGTTGACTTTGATAACCCTCTTTTCCACTCAACTAGGGTACGATACTCACGCTCGTATTCTGACATGCTGAAATTTTAAAGCTGCTGTTACAACTATTTAGATCGGGTTTGAGAGACGGTCGACAATGGCAGCTATAAATAACACACACACAGTCTTTATATGCTAATGACCTCCTTAAATTTTAAAATCTAAGGGTTTCTTTGAATAGACTCACTTTTCGATCGTATATCCACATCTCGACCGTTTAGTTTTTAGGTCTTAATATATAGATAACTTATGCAAATTTTCAGCCAAATTGATGATGATTAAGGTATCGAACTAGATTAAATCAATGAATGAACCGAATCTGTCCAACTTGAACCGTTCGTGTCGCAGTTTTTAATGCCTTAATGATTATCAATTTAGCTGAAAATTTGTAAAGATGATCTACTCATATGTACCTAAAAACTGAATAGTTAAAATGTGGATTTGCGATCCAAAAGTCAGTCTATTCAAGGAAATCCTTAGATTTTAAAATCTAAGGAGGTCCTTAGCATAAAAAGACTATATATATATATATAGGGTTTAGGGTTTTTTTTTGGAGGTTTCGAAGCCTTGAGAAAATTCACATGGGTGTGAGCCTGCCCCTGTGTTTTGGATCTTGAATGGGCTTGTGTGGGCTATGGCATCTAGATTCATACATTTTTGGATTAGTAGTTGAGATCCAAGAGGATTACATGCATAAATTTTGGTTCTGGTGACTTTGGAACCAAGCTTATATATGTTTCTGGTTCTTGATTGTTTGTCTACTCTGATCCAAGTTTTTGATGTACTTTGCTTCCGATCTCTCAGAAGTATCACCTCAGTTTGGTATTGGAAGTTCTCTTGAAGTGTATCTCCCCAGTTATGGTTACGGTTACTATCACATTTACACTACTCATATGACATATGAAGTGCGTGCGATGCCTTTCGACATTTAGTCATGTTCTTGTTACTTTTCATTTTAAATGTGCTTGTGCATCTTGTTTTGTTTCATTGCTTTTCATTCGATCCTCTTGCATTGTACTATGTATTTCCCAGTTTCATTTAATACAACTAATCGTCTATTCTTTCAGAATATCCCTAGCTACCTAGTTTTGGGTTCAGATTAGCCTGTGTTGCAGGGAGTTTTGTTCGTCCTCTTGGTGGCTGTATGATGGTGCTGGTCTTTTTTGAAGTGGGGCGGTTGTTTTGTCGTGAGTTGGAGCGGTGATGTCGGCGACAGGTCATGGACGGTTGTCGGTGTGTGCGTGCTGTGCAGGCTATAGTGATTTGGTTGAAACTGGGCCTTGCTTTTGGGCCTAGGGCTTAGTTGCCTCGTGGGTCTTGGGTTGCTTTCATTTGGGCCTAGGTATTTATATTTAGGCTTGCATTATGTTAGTCGCTTAGTTTACTTTCAATGATTCCCTAAGTTTTTTAGGGAGCTATGCACTTTTTGTGCTTCTAGCGAATCTTCTGGAGCAGCATTGAATGAGCATTCAAGCTATTTTTAGTGAGCATTGTTCAATGGATACTAACATATCTTCTTGTTTTACCTGATGGCAGCGTAAGGGAATGTAACTGCCATTCTGACTTGAGATAAATAATATTGCCTCTCAATTTGGGTTTAATTCAAAAAAATAATAGTCATTTCTTAAAAAAAAAAAAAGTTTAAATTTCTTCGAAACTAACCAAATTTCTGTTGAAATTTCTATTATATAACAAAGGTTTAAATTTCTTTGAAACTACCAAAATTTCCCTCAAAATTTCGTAATTTGATCAGAATTAAGAACATCTTCGAAACTAGTTTTTAAGAACCAGTATTGATTGATATTATCGAATTCTCAATTGACATTCAGTTGAAATTTTCAAAAATCTAAAGTATCAAAATTTTCACCTAAATCAAAATTTCAAACCTTGCTTAAAAAGAGCCTTAAAAAAAAAAAACAAAGATGGGGAAAGAAATTAAATCCTACAAAACCATTATTGTTCATAGATAATGGAGGTACAAGATTAACACAGAAACACACAACAAAAAAATTTTGAGCAGAAGATACAATAGTGTATTCCAATATTAGGTTTACTAAAGGTAGGAGAGTTCGACAAAGATCTAAGTTCATACACAGCATGCATGCATAATTCATGTGACACATCGGCTACCTAATTATTTTCAAAGAAGGCGCTAGTTACCCAGAGAGACCAACAACATGAGGCATCCAGTCTCAAACTTAGACAAACTGGTTGAGGTACTCGTCCACTGAAGTGTAATTGACATCAGGGTAAAGTTCAGTAGCTTCTACTCCGAATGTGGGCTCGACCTCAAAGTTAGTATGGTCTCCCTTCACGAAGACTGAGTAGCCATAACACAGTAGCGATTTGATTGGTTCCACAGCCTCTGCCAAAAGATGAACAAGAAACACAGAAAAGTTAACCAAGATATTTAGAGTAATGATCGAACTAGCTAGTGTTAATGTCACAAACCTTGAATCTTCTTGAGGAGTTGTTCTTCCGGAACATGTATCTTCTCAAGGGTCTTGCCAATCTTCTTCTCCCAGAGAGATACAATTTCATTGAAGGAGACAGTGTTGCCTGGGGGCATGATGTAGAGGATCTTGTTTAAGGTTCTCGGATCATCCACAGCCTTAATAGTGTAGGTACTAACGTCCTGTTCCTTGTTAAAGATAGCTGAAAAATGATAGATAAATGAAACGGGATAACATTCATTCATGATTCATGCTTTGGTTGTCAAAGCTAATTTTGTCTTAAAAGTAAAAAATAAACACAATATGAGGTTGTGCGGTAACAAAAATATCAAAAATATGGCACATATATTACATTTTTATTTATAAGAACAGTGGCCACAAGCTCAAGCAAAAAGAAAATATATACTAAACCATTTCTCTTTGCTTACTAAAACCAATAAGGGGTGATATTTTTTGATACGACATAAAAGGAAACTTGAAAATGAGGCGAGTTTTTATGTCCTGTTTTGATACATCAGTCTAATTTTCTAGTCTTGTTATTTGTAGGTTGCAATGAGGCTGACTTATCGAAACACGGGTTAACAAATAGTGGATGCTTACTTGACAAGTTGGCCGGGTTGATTAGGTTACGTACTGTTCAAGTTTCCTAATACTTGAGGATAATGATATTGGAAATGAATATTAACCTAACATGACGTCAAACATGGCATAACCAATTGCCAACCGAAATCACATTATTAATTCAATGCTATATATCAACAGCGAAATTAAAGTGGGTTCCTGGGTTATGTTTACCTTTGGTGTTTCCATCCCCTAAAACGACGATTTTATCCCTTGGAGGGGCAGTGGCTCCAGGCTGATTCAAAGTGGGCAAGAAGTAGCCAGAGAAGAAATTCCCGACGATATAGGTGTACGGAATCCCTGATGCCTCAACTTCCCTGCGAAAGTCAGCTTTCACAGCATACGTCGTCTTCGCTGGCTCAACAGCATGGGCTCGATCGACATCGTTGCCAAACTCGGAAGGGAAAAATCTCTGAATCACTCAACGAGAAAAAACAAAATTAATAACGAAACAAACGAATTGTAAGTAATACACTCTTGAAAATAAATTGATACACTTGTTAATTTTATTCTAATCTTACTTTCTTATGTTAATGTTCATAATACCCTCTTTCAAGGGAAGTACAAATTCGTATATAATAAAATAAAAAAGTTAGAATCAGAGAACAAATATAAACAAGGGGTGTATATTTATTTTTACGGTGTTTTGGTCCGCCAATTGGGATGAAAGGATGAAAGAAGGAAGAAGGAAGAAGGAGGAAGGAGGAAGGAAGAAAGAAACACAAGAACAAAATAAATGAACATTTTGATACCTTGACATTGCCAGCTTCTTTAATTGCAGTTATAATCTTGCGTTGATCTGCTAATTGGGAGTGGTCCACTGTTGAAATCACCACATCGACTTGTTTTATCGCCTTCACAAGGCTATCGTGGTCATAGAGATCACCCTGCAAATGATTCTTTTTTCTTTTATTTATTTATTTATTTATTTATAAATAATACAAACCCTACTCAAATTTCCTAGAAATGTAAATAACTATGTCAGGCATCGTGCTGTTATAATTTTGAGTTCAGGATACGGCTTAGTTGGTCCCATCAATGTTTTATTAGATATTTTTTTGGATGGTTTTAAGAGGTGAGAGGATGACTCGAGCGCAATCCAATTCAACACGCACTGAGTTCTTGAATAATAGGAAATAATCATTCGATGTTTGCTCGTATAATTTAAAAGAATGAACCGACAAACCTATTTTATGTAAGATGCATTAAAAAAAAAAAATACAATTATGGTCAAATGGTAGAGAGTACATATAAACTTAGGATCGATCTTCTCTGAAAAAGAAAGAAAAAATAATACCTTCAATCAAAATAAAATAAAGAAGAACGAATAATACCACTAGACTACAAGTACATGTGTTAGCATGTATTTTGTAAACAAGGTGAAATAAGAGTAGAAAAACGTTTTGGGTGCCCAAAAATATTTTGGTAACTGTCTTGCATTCAAACACCAAAACCCGGTCGAGAATCATCATCCTAGTACAAACTAGATTGCCCTTTAGGCTCAGAGTAAACATAGGAGTAGGGAAGTTATCTGTCCAAACTTGTGGAGAAAGAAGAGCTAACATTTAGCTATTAACATTGAACATTGACCTTGAGGCAAGAGGAGTCATGTACTATGGCATAGTTGTAGCTAAATTATCTGAACCATTACCAAACCAAACTAAAAATCACAAAAAAAAAAAAAAAGGATAAAAGATTGGGAATATTGTTACTGACCAAGACGAAGTTGACGCCCAAAGCCTTGAAACTTTGGATGATCTTGGACTTGGCTGGGTTAGAGAGAGTGGGTTCTCGAACCAGAGCAAAGGTTGGGTGACCGGCCTTCGCGCTGGCTTCGACGAGGTGTTTTCCAATGAAGCCGGTGCTTCCGACAATGAGAATCTTGGATTTGGTTTCTGCCATTGGAGTAGGGAAAGAGAATGAGAAGGAGATTATGGAGTTGGTTTCAAACAGAGAGAGCGTTGCAAAGGACAGGGAAGAAGGAATAGACGTGGAGCTGGCTATGAGAGCATATCATGGTTGCTTTCTCATTTTTATAGGATGTGGGAGGGAGTGGAAAATGACGCAAATGCCATTTTGTTCTGCCTCTGCGATGGTGGCTTTATAAATCAAATGGGAGAGTTTTTATATTTTGGGAAAATGTTCATTTACCCAAATTTGAACTATACTAACTCCATTTATCCAAACATCTTATGAGATTGTCCACTTACCCAATATTTTATATATATTTTGCCCTAAACCCAATTAAGTATTTTTTATTGCTTTATATTTATTTTTGGGATAATTTTGCGCTCTCCTTCTTTATCACTTAGAGAGAGAATTCATCGGAGACATCGTCGGACTCCCGTGACCTGTGGCTGGCCGCGGCCTCCGTTGACCGGTGATAAGAATCCAGCAATCGGTGACCGGAGACGGGAATCCGGCAACCGGTGACCGGATTCTGGGGTCCGATTTTATTGCCCCCAATAATCATATTATTGTCCCCTTAATAATCACATTATTGCCCCCTAATAAAGAGATTCAAAGCACACAGGTATTAATTACGCAAATTATAACCAGCCATCCAGTTGAAAAACACAAGAGTATTAGTTAAGCACAAAAAAATTTGACTATAAATACATCTTCAATTAATCATTAGTAATTGAATTGATGTTAAAACCTATAATAACTCATTATCGAGCAACACAGACACATCGATGTGCTCAAGCAGAGAATGAGTGGAGAGCACACTGTTATAGGGCTCCATAACAAACGTAAAAACCTGAGGAGAAGGATACACAGTGAATCCGAGCTTGGACTTTTTCCCATAGTCCACAGAAAGCCTCTCTAGCAGAAGCGACCAGAGACCCGACTCGGTACCGCCACCGACGGCATTGAAGACAAGGAATCCTGGAGCCCGGTGCAGTTATCAACGAGCTTCCGGATCCGATCCAGGCAGAGATCAACGATCTCTTTGCTGATGGTGTAGTGACCATGGGCGAAGTTGTTGGTGGCATCCTCCTTGCCGGAGATGAGCTGCTCAGAGTGGAAGAGCTGGCGGTAGGTTCCGGTGCCGACCTCGTCGATGATGGTGGGCTTGAGGTTAACAAAGAGGGCGCGTGGGACGTGCTTACCGGCGCCGATCTAAGAGAAGAAGGTGTTGAAGGCGTCGTCGCCGCGGCAGACGGTTTTGTCGCTTGGCATCTGGCCGTCCAGCTAGAGAGAGCGAGAGAGAGAGAGAGAGAGAGAGAGAGAGAGAGAGAGAGAGAGAGAGAGAGAGAGAGAGAGAGAGAGAGAGAGAGAGAGAGAGAGAGAGAGAGAGAGAGAAAGAGGAGTGTAGTTTGTTAATTAAAATGAGGGCAAAACTATCATTGATGTTTAAATTGGGTAAATGAGATTAAAAACTTCTTGGTGGAGTGGGCAATTTTTAGGCTCAATGTGAAGACCTAAATTTTCATTTCATCGATTTTGTAATTCAATGTTTGTTTAATTATAAGAATTATAGAATTGGGCTTGATTCGTATGTCGTTGTATGAGAAATTTGGTTTCGAATGACTTTATTTTCGAAACGAACGATATTTAGGGGGGGGGGGGGTTCACTAAAATCGACTTTTTATACGTATGAAATTTGAGAAAACTTCCTACATGGAAGTCGTAAAGCTCATCGATACAAGTTCGTGCATATGTGGAACGTAAGAATCAGAATTCGTATGAAGAAGCTATCATGTTTGGGAAAGTTTCCGTTTCGGGTATATATATCTTGCTATTTTTGGAAAATTTCCAAAAATAGTAGAATTGCCAAAATTAGAAACTGAGCCCTAGCTTTCTCTCTCCTCTCCCCTGAGCCTGAAATAGAGCAACCTTCTCTGACAGAGTTCTCCCTTTTCTGGCCACCTCGAGACGCCAGACCACCTCCCTTGGCTTCGTCTAGACCTTGCGCAGTTGCCAGTGGCCTGTAGAGGCGGCTGGAAGCCAAACCCGATCCGAGCTCCAAAACGAACTAGCGGCGATTTCTCCTAACTCCGGCCACCAATTTGCTATTTTGTTGGCTTGTTGAACTCGCCTTGAGTTGCTGAATAAGCACCAAGAAGTATCACGCCTGACGGGGAGGGTTTCATGTTCGTCGAAGCTTCGTCGGTTTTTGGAGAATTTCCTGCCAAATCGGATTGTTTTCAGGTATTTTCAACCACTTCCATTCATTTTTTGACTTCATACTATAACTAAAGTTGTTCAACTTGATGAAATGAAGAGGAGCAGCCTAGCCCCGACGCCATTAGCGGTGGTCGGCGGTGGCTCTGCCTCTAATTTCGGCTGCCTTTTTCAGCCACCCTAAGGGCAGTTTCTATCCATTTTTATGTTCTACACATCGACACGAACATGTCGATATTATATGCAATTTTTGGATATAGTATGATTAAGTTATGAATTTTACGAGTTTGATCGTTGGATTTGTGATATGTGAAGATTGTATCATCCAATCGACTTGTAGTTAATGATCGTAGAACTGTCCTGATGACTTTGTGTGGTCACATGTGAAGATCTGACCGCTGGATCTTCATATAAGTGCGTTTTTTGAATTGTGCGCTAAGTTAAATATCGTATTTGATTAGGTGATTGAAGGTTTGAGTTGGCGGACGATTGTGGATCGTATTTTGAGCTGTTAAGAAGACGCAGCGGGAATATAGAGGTGAGTAAATCTCACTTGGTTCATTTATGAACCGAATTTCCTTATTGCACAATTAATTGCTATGTTTGAAAAATGGTTTTAAGAAAATGAGTTTAAATATATAAAAATGAATTTTACGGTTTTATTACGTGTGAACTATAGTTGGTATTAGTAGTCATCCCTGAGCGGATGATTACATATATATATTTACGTGATTTTATATAGGTTGGTGTGACATTGAGGTGTGTGAAATTGTGATAACTTTGGTTATGATATGATATTGATTTTGAGATTTGCCTTGATTTATTATGTTAAATGATATTGAATGAAAGAATAATGATGGTGATTGTTTTAAATTATTATTTAAAACACGTGATGTCTATGGAATTACAATTTATATTGTAATTGTCGATTGGATTGTGAGAACGCGTATGTGAGGATTATTATAACATTTGGGTGTGTGGGACCTTGAAATGTTCGACCAACGGGTCTTATTATAACATATGGGTCTGAGGGATCTTCAAATGTTCGATCTATGGATCTTATGCCACTATAGTGAGTGTGGTGATTATATCGTAAGCGTGAACCTTGGACAAGGTGACACATTACGATTCAGCTAGAGCTAAAGTTTGTCTGCCATCGTATGACATGAAAGTAGCGAGTTAGGTTACTCGTGATCATGAAGACGTATTGGTGGTTAAGAGGGGTCAAGTGGTGAGACTTTACTTGAAATGGTTTTGAAATTGAGATTGAATGTTTGGTTTGTGCTGAAAATGTTTGAGATAAAGTTGTGACCTTATTGTTTGTTTAAATTTACTCATACTAGCTTTGCAAAAATATTACAGGGTTTTGTGTTTACAATCCCGGTACACTATTCAAATGGTGTAGTGGATAACCCTGCAGGTCAGGAGTATCAGGGTGGAGATCGAGCAGAATAGGCCATCGGTGTTAAGTGCTGCACTTGACCTATTTTGGTGTGTTTGCAGACTCTTTTGAGCTTAACATTTATTTAAGTTGGTGTTGTAATAATCGACTTGAGAAATAGTTTGAATCGAGGTCTATAATTTGGTTTGTGGGATGTTAGTTTATAAAAAATAAATTAAGAACGTTATTTGTTTAGTTATTATTCATGTTTCGGATTTAAATTTATTATTGTAAATTCGGAGCGTGACACTCAAATTGTGTAAATGATCAACATCCCTTTTGTTTTTCTTCTTAGTTTTTCTTTTTACAAACAATCAACTTAGAATGGCAGAAAATAGGAATAACTATCACTTTCTGACCAACTCCGGCCAATGACTCAATTAGCCATTTCACAAGGGATTGGTGTCTTTTGTTTTCAAAAGCCACATTGTTAAATTTTACTAGAATATCTAGTGTTAGCTTCTATATTAAACATTAATGAAGTAATTAGTATATTTAATAAAATTCCGAGCATTTATAATACGTGAAAAATATGACGTGTATTATTCGGACACTTAATCCAATAGTTCGTTAAAAAGTTCGGCAAATTATTTTGAAATAAATAAATAATTTAATGAATTATTTAATTTTAGAATATTAATTTATATTCATTTTGTCAATAGCATGTGTCAAATACGCAAAAAGGTAAAAATCGTGGATAGTATGTATATAATATTTTTTGCTTCAAAAGTATGAGAAATTAACGAATCCCTTTAAAAAATACAAAGTACATAATTATTTTTGAAAAAAAACGTAAGTACTTATTTTATCAGCAATATAATACAACAAATTACTAATTATGATAATGGAAAAAATTCCGCTTACTCCCTGTATTTTTAAGGGTTTATCAGTTCAGTCCATGCACTTCTAATTTAATCAGAAAATTTCTTGCACTCTCAAATTTCATCAAATCGATCCATTTTGTCACTACTCCGTCAATTTTCGTTGTTAAAGTGCTGACGTGGCTGGAGGAGGTCTGATATGTCAGTTTTGTGGGACATTTTCACAGGAAAAATTCTCAAACTACCCATCGACTCTATCTCCCTCCCTTCATCAAAATGAACCAAATTTTCCCTCCAATTCTTGATTATCAATTTTCCTCGCAACACACAAAACGACAAACCCGAAAGTGCCATGTGTCACAGCATGATAGGTGGAAAAATTATTAAGTTGCAAACCCAACTAGGCCTAGCTCATGACATTGAGCTTAGTCTAAACATGTTAAAAAAGGACATCCTAATAACATAAAGCATGGATTCATAATATAAAGCTCATAACAACATAAAGTCATAGATTTAAAAGCATCCACTTAGGTTCATATATATCCAAAAGATACATCCAAGTCTTTCATCTAATTTTCTCAAGTAGTAAACCCATGAACACAATACTACAATGCAACTCTAACTTGACAAAAGCCAAAAATTAGAGCCTTACAACAATACATCCCCATAATATGTTCAAACACGATCTTTAATAAAGTGATGTAGAGTTTACAGATACCAACAAATTGCACAAAAAGGGGGTACAAAATCCATGTAGGGCTTGCTAATGTGAAATTGAAGTTCAACTATTTCCCACCTCCTTTACCTGAGTTTTGTCTAATTCTTTGAGAGGTTCTAGTTGGGTTTAAGAAGTATGTACAGGACTTGAACTGCCAGTTCCTAATGTTGCTGGCCTTGATCTTGCTGTGGCAGATGATGGTGGTCGTGCATGCCTTGATCTTACTGGGACAGGTGGTGGTGGTGCAGTCCTTAAGCTTGATGGTGTAGATTTGGTTGCTGCTGCTCTTGGGGCCTTCAAGGAAGCCATCTTCTTCTGCACACAAGAAAATCATTGCAAGTAATTGAGTGAAGCTAAAATCAGTCAAGTACATACATACAAAAACAGTCAAGTAAATGAGCTAAGCATACCCTTTGATACTCGACTGTTTCTTTGGCTTTCTTCCTCAATTCATTCTTTGTCAAGGTTATTTTTCCCCTTTCTTGGTCTGTTGAAAGTAACAACATTAGATTGCATAATCTCACACTTAAAACTCTCCAAATCTGAAACCCATAGAAAGACCAGTCAATTCAGTGCATGCCTGTTACCCTCTCCGTCCATGTTGGCCTAGCACCGACGATAATCCTCACCATATATATCAACCACAATGCCGATAACACCACATCTGAAGTATATGAGTGCTGGGATTGAGCTATGATAGAATTACCCTCCGCCAAGCATCTTGTGAGATCGCTGATATGTAGATTGATTTTGATTTCGAGGCCGAGGCTGTGATGGGTAGTATCCAAGCAATATTGTATTGGGCCACTGTAGAGGCAGTGTCATCTGAATCCTCTCCTCTAAAATCACCGAGGGCTCCACTGCAAATTCGTCGTCGTCTCTTCGTGAAGCACCAAAGCCCAACCGTGACTGGGTTTTGCTTGACCAATTTGCCACCCCGCCTGGGTCATCATTGTTAACACCATTCCTTGGTAAGACTGGACTGAAGGATCCTGAAGTTTCAGAATCAGGTTTCATTAATAATATCAACAACCACATTTGGTCAAGCAAAAGCTATCTAGAAATCCCTCATAATACATCTCAATGCACAGATCAAAGCTGCACAAAGCAGAAATGCCTAAAAAATAAGAACCAGACTAAAAAAGAAAAATGCAGAAAGAAAAAAAACCCAACACCCATCCAACCCTAAATCAAAGCCACTGTCTTGACAAGCATAAGATCTTTCTGGTTAGGGGCTTTGACCTTCTCAAGCTTTGTTGGTGGGAATGTTGTTGACTATGTGAGATTATTTTCTTGGTTTTTTCAAAGGTATGTTCCAACAAGTTTGGAGATTGAATGGCAGATATCTGATTTGAGATGATGGAGATAGGCATCTGTTCACCTTTATAGACCCTTCAGATCGAACTAGGTTTTGAAAGGAAGGCCTTGGAGTTTTGATCGTGTTTCAGTGGACTTGGCTGCTTATGATGGGGTGATGCCAGTAGAGTTTGTGCCTCTGAACACTTTGGGGTTTTGGATTCTAGTGCATATTATTACACTAGCTTTCTAAACAAAGCGTTTGATTGGATTGGTGGATAGATCTCTAGAAAAATATATGGAGAAGGATGAAGCTGAATATGATGTCGGTAGAGTTCAGATCTAGGTGGACACTGATCTTTGTCAACCTATCATATTCTAGTGTAGCTTTACTATTGATGATGACATCATCCTGGATTTGGAGTTTTATTTAGAGAACATGGCCGGATGTAGGTGCATGACCTGTGCTCTTCTGAATTACGTCAAGCTTCCCTACTTTGGGCTGACATTGCATGTGGAATTGCAGCGGCGTCTGACACCGACAAGGACCTCTATGCCTCTCTTGTTTAGTAACAGTGCATAGGGAACTAGGGTTTTGTCTAGAAACACTAAGCCGGCTGGTTCTGTAATGGCAGTGCATCAGGCGAGGGCTTGAACTAGATAGAGGCAATTGTCTCAAGGTTGGAACCCTAGACTAGGGCTGATATGGTTAGGGTCGACGTGGCTAGGGATAGCGTGACAAGAGTTGACATGGTAGTGACATCAAAAGCTTCTGCTCAAGACTCGAGGCCTGCTTTGATGTTTAAGGCCTAAGTGCCGTTTGCTTCTAGATTTCTTTTGGAAGGTTTACCGTTCCCAATCCCTAAAAGAAGGTTGCGATTCATGAGATCAATGAGAATGTTGCCTCTCCACCAAGACTGAGTGGACAACAAAGGCAGAGAGAGAATGCTATGGAGTCTTCCACTAAGAGACAGCAGTTGAGCCTAGCTATTGGCCGATCAAACATTAATGCAGCTAGCATGGGTCTGGAAATGGTGATTGTTCCCAAAGAGGCTCCTAAGAAGAGGGGCAAACCAAGAAGTAGCAAAAACCAAGAAAAGGTTACCAAGACTAGACCCATGAAAGTCAAGGGATCGCCTAACAAGAAGAAGAAAGATGCAGGGTAATGAAGGAAAAAGGTAAAGAGGCTAACTTTTAGCGTTCCTAGTGATTCTAAGAGATCCAACCCTACAGGGAAGGATATTATTTTGGCTTAGTCTTAATGGAGAAGTCTAGTCTATCCTAACTGAAGGTCTTCTATGAGTCTTCTCACATGTACTATTTAGTTTTCCTACTACAATTGTGTGCTCGGCCAGAGGTAAATAGTAGCCTATAGGTTCCTTTGAAGGCGAAAGTTCTTTTGTTATTTTAGACTTTATGGTTTATTATCCATCAAGTAATGTTAGTACTATTTTAGGTGTAGGCCGCCTATATTTATGGCTTTTTGTTGGATATACTATTTTCACCGTTGCGGTTGATTCACTGACAAGAATGTTTCATTCTCCTTTCAAAAAAAAAAAAAAAAAAAAAAATCCCAACTCGTTTTATATAATTAAGCCAATTTTTAAAACAAAGCGGTTAAATTTTTTACCATAATTTATTAATATGCAGAAGAACAACAGTTGTATCAAATGTGTGTAAAATTGATCTTAACCATAAAACTGAATATAACTACCCACTACCCATTTTTTTCTAATTTTTATTTATTTTTCACAAATTTCTAAAAACAAAAGGTGATATGTGTAAGAGGCTATAGTTATTGAAAGCAAAAAGGCAAGCAAAAAAGTGAAAATAGAAAAAGATAAACGGAAGTGAAAGGATCATTTCACCCAAGATTATCAACATGACGACATCATTGTATTATCATAGGGTTTCATTTTTGGATTTGCTTCGTGCTTTCGCTCTCCTCGCCTGCTTCTCCGTTGTCATCCTTGTTTTGGTGCAATGGCAGAAACAAAAGAGCTACCTGAAGAGATTATAGTGAATATCCTTACTTGGTTGCCCATCAAGTCCTTAATCTGGTTCACCTACATTTCAAAACACTTGCATTACATTATACTGTCCAATCCCAAATTCACCGAATCCTAATTCAAAGTAGCTCGTCAGCAGAAAACCCTGAGCCGCAGACTCCTCGTCTCCACCAACGGCCCTCAACTCAAATCCCTAGACTTGGGATACGCCTTCGTTTGGAGAGCCATCCTCAGTTAGAAAGCTCAGTCTCCCTATCCAGCCACAACCGGGTGGTTATATCAAGCTACTATGCTCCTGTAATGGTATGGTATTTGTAGCTTTTGATGAGAAACTGTTTTATGTCTAGAACCCATGTATTGGATTCTTGAAGCGATTATGTAATCCAGGTTTTCCCTTAGATGATGTGCTAGCCTATTATGGTGTTGGCTATTTATCCGCCACTGATGACTACAAAGTTTTGGTAGCCTTCTCTGATGACTCCTATGAAGGGCAGATAGAGGTCTCGATGTTCTCATTCAGAAGTCACATTTGGCAGAGGATTGAATCCTCTCGCCTCCCCGATCTTCTACTCTTTCCTTAGGGACTCTTTTGAATGATGCACTTCCTTGGCTAAACTGCCAATACGAGCAAAAAAAAAGTTTATTTTGACTTTGGAAGACTAGGTGTTCCGGAGATGCCATTGCCTAATTTCGATCACGATGGTAAGAGTTTCAGCAATCTTGGGGTTTGTCAAGGGTGCTTGTGCGTGTCACATTATCCCAAGGGTGCTCAGGATTTTATTCATTTCTAGGTCATGAGAGAATATGGTGTGAGTGGCTCATGGATTATGCTTTTTAGCTTAAAGATCTTTGATCTGCCTGAGTTGCTTGAGTTACCCTTGTCTAGAAAACAATTCTTAGTCGTGGAAAGCAATACTGTTGCCGAAAATCGGACTGACAAAGGGTTCGAGTTGATGAAGATTGATCATGAAAAAGATGAGAAGCCTGGGTGATATATGCTTAAGGGGAGTTGGAATTGTATGATTGAATATGAAGAAAGTCTACTTTGGATTAGTGGTTATCATCTGTTTCTGGTGACTTCACTGGAGTCGTCAGATAGAATGCTATACCTATTAGCAGGTACCAAGATAGATTCGGGACCCTGTTAAGAAGGACACACAACATCAGAGGTATAAACCATACCAGACAGTTTATGGTTTATGCCTTTCCGATGCTGAAGTTAGGTTCTACTGCTAATTTGATAGAGTAATAGTAATGAAGGAGAAGTTATTACCCCCTTAAAGGTGGTTGAGTCTGACTTATATACTTCGGCATGGTAAAGTTGTTTCCCATTTCTTCGATGTGGGATATAGTTCCTCCTTTTGTGGTTATAGCAGGTTCAGGTGTATACTTTAGTAAGCTCTATTGGGGCAGACCCGAGGCTTATGTCACTCAAGGTGCCGCTTGTTGGGAGAACCATCATGGTGGGTACCCGACCCAGCTTAAGATATGGTAGTTGGGAAGTCCTGCGGGATCTGGTGATAGTACCAAACCTTGTGACAGTCAAGTATTTACTGGTATGTACAAGTCTCCCAAGTTCCAGTTCAAGATGTTTCTTGGGTGGGGACTTGAATAAGTTCCCCCAAGTTCTCGAGGAAGAAATATCTTGATCGGGTGGTTTTGAATTGGGTCACTGTGGGTAGCTAGGCTATAATGATACATATAACGTGGATAAAATGAGGGCTTGAGCCTCTTGTGCCTGATGAGGCTGAATATGGGCTTGAGCCTCTTGTACCCGATGAGGTTGGATGAGGGCATGAGCCTCTTGCACTCAATAGGGTTAGAAGAGGGCTTGAGCCTGTTATACCCGATGGGTTTACACTTGTGTTTGTGGTGGCTTGTGTGCCACGTGTCATGTGGGTTCCCGAGGTAATAAATGCACGTCCATTCAATTCTGACGGTTGCTTGCATTGGGTGGAATATGTGTGTGGGACATGTGTCCCAATCTGATGGTTGGGGGCGTTTCGGTTTCGACAGTTGTGATTGCCTTTCGCTTGAATTTAAGAGGGAAAGTGGCTATTCCCCTTCAGTTTTCGTAGTTTCTTCTTCCCCAAAGCCTTTCTGTAATTTTTCATTCTGTGGCCTTCGATTTGTGTAGAGAGGAAGGGAGGGATTGTCGGATTTTCTTTGTGTGAAGAAGTCAAGGGGAGAAGAGTGACTGAAGCAAAAGGTAAAGCACTTCAGCTTCCTCTATACTATGGGTTTGTGTTGAATTTATGTTTCCTGTATGGCTTCTTTTGTGGAAAGCGTCTTGAATATGTACTCTAGCTTTAGAGGTGGGGAATTTACAATCGTATTTTAGTGGGTGGTTTCTGGATTTGGTTTTGGAATGTTGCTTGTTTTTCGGTTTTAAAGTTGGACTGGGGAGGACCCACTCTTCAACCGAGCCTTATATCCATAATTCTAGGCTGACTCCTTTGTTTTTGATTCTAGATACAAGAGTTAAAGGGGCGCAAGGTTGGGGTACCTGTAGGCTTAGAATGGAATCAGAAATAAGAGTTGTTGGGGGAGTGGGATCATCTCATCAAGCCTCCACAAGGCAAGCGGAGGTGGACATAGATCAGTACTTCGCAAGCAATAGTACTCAGGAAAGGTCTAGGATCGAGGAGACTGGGTCCTCCACAGGAGTGATGTCAAAAAGTACAGGAAGTACGGAGGGGTCTGAAAGTGTAAAACAACAAGGACTGATATTCTGGAGAGATAATAGTACTATTGATCTGTATCAGATATATACAAGAATACAGCTTGATTCTAGGATACAAAAAGGAAAGCTATTCTAGCCCTATTAATGTATAATAATATAGAATCACTGTGATGGCACAGAGTGAATGTGTTTAGATCTTGACAGCTATACAAAATGCTAATTTTGCTCTACTTTCCAACAGTCCCCCTCAAGTTGGAGAGTGGATATCCTGCACACCTACGTTGCTAATCATAAGCTCAAAGTCATCCTTGCCAAGAGCTTTAGTCAGAACATCAGCCAGTTGATTTCCAGAACTCACAAACTATGTCTCTACTGAACCATCTTGGATCTTATCCCTGATATAGTGACAATCCATTTCTATATGCCTTGTACGTTCATGAAACACTGGATTTATTGCTATATGTAACGCAGCCTTGTTGTCACAATAGAGCAATGCAGTTTCCTGATGTAAAATCCCCAAGTCTTGAAGCAAATAACGTAGCCAAGTCAATTCACAGCAAGCTCTTGTCATAGCACAATACTCTGCTTTGGCCGAGGAAAGGGAGACTGTTTTCTGACGTTTCAATTTCCATGAAATTAAAGAAGGCCCTAGGAAGATATAATACCCTTCAGTAGACCTTCTTGTGAGTGGACATCCTGCCCAATTTGAGTCATTAAAGGCTCGTAGCCGAAGGTCATTATTTGAGGAAAAGAACAAGCCTTGACCAGAAGTTGACTTGAGGTAGCGTACCACTCGCAAAGCTGCCTCCCAATGAGCTTTTCGAGGTTTATGCATAAACCTGCTTAATATATGAACATGATATGTAATATCTGGCCTTGACACTGTGAGATAAATCAATCTTCCAACCAAACGTCTATACTTCTCTGGATCTTTGAGTAACTCAGTCTTATCTGACAACTTTAATCCACGTTCCATGGGTGTGTCAATAGGGGCAGCACCCAAAAATCCTGCATCTTTTATAATTTCTAACGCATACTTGCACTGACAAATAAATATCCCTTTCTTAGATGCTGAAACCTCAATACCAAGAAAATACTTTAAACTGGCAAGATCTTTCAAACGGAATGTTTTATGCAAAAATTTCTTGACATCAGCTATACTCACAGGATCATTGCCAGTAATTAATATGTCATCAATAAATATCAATAAGACTGTAAAAGACTTGCCTTGCCTCCTAGTAAAGAGAGAGTAGTCCACTCTAGATTGCACAAATCCAGCAGACTGAATAACTTCTGAAAATTTAGAAAACCACTGTCTTGAAGCCTGTTTCAGATCGTACAAGGATTTATGCAACCGACAAACCAAATGCTCCTCCACCTGTCTCCAAAGCCCAGGCGGTGGAGACATTTAAATTTCTTCATCCAGGTTTCCATGGAGAAAGGCATTGTTGACATCGAGTTGAGAAAGGAACCAACCACGAGACGCAGTTAAGGTAAGGAGACAACGGACGGTAACAATTTTAGCAGTAGGAGAGAAGGTGTCCTGATAGTCAATGCCTGCCACTTGTGTGAAGCCTTTGGCCACCGACCTGGCCTTGTACCATTCAATCGAACCATCAGACTTGTGGTTGACCTTGTAAACCCATCTACAACCAATGGGGATCTTCCTAGGGGGCAGCCTGGTAAGGGTCCACGTACCATTGGCCTGCAAGGCCTTCAACTCGGCCCTTATGGCATCCCTTCATTCTGAAACAGTAATCGCCTCAGAATAAGAGGTCGGTTCACGGACTGCATTAAGCTGAGCAACAAAAGAGAAGTAGGCAGGAGCGTAGCGATGATAAGAGACATAATTTGCCAATGGATATCGTGTACCTTTCGTAGGATCTGGTGGGAAGGAGGGCGATTGGTAAGTGCAAGCATGGGATTGGGGCTTAGAGAAGTCGATATCGGTGAACTGAGCCGGCGGTGCAATGAGGCGGGTGGAGCGATAGAGCAGTGGTGGGCCGAAAGGGGGCAGGTCTGGAATACCTCAGGTGGAGGTGAGGGAGGAGGAGACAGAGAAGATGGTGGGGATGGGGACCATCCTAGTACTGGGGACGACAGAGGAGTAGGAACAAGGGTGGAGAAGGATGAAAGAGGAGGGACGAGGGGCGGAGGGGTTGGCGGCTTGGGTCATCAGGAATACTGAAGAAGGGGCTCGGTGGGCTGAACAGGAGGAGGCGGAGCTGGGAAAGAGGGAGTGCCAAGATCGGCATCTTTGACAGGATATGCAGGTTGAGAAGAAGAAGGAGGGGTGGGAATGACCTGGGAGTCAAGATCGGTGTCTATGGAATTAGTGAGAAGTGGAATTGGGCCAATGGGGCAGAAGGAAGAGTGGGCTAAGTGGAGGCATAAGGAAATACATTTTCATAAAATCTAACATCTCGACTTGTAAAAAATTTCTTAGTCAATAAGTTAAACAGCTTGAAGGCTCTTTGACCCACCGGGTAACCAAGGAAAATGGAAGGAATTGCTCGGGTGTCAAATTTATGAGTAGGGTGTACATTTGTAGCATAAGCTAAGCATCCAAAGACCCGAAGATGAGAAAAAGAAGGCGGTTTTGAGTAAAGAAGCTCGAAAGGAGTTTTCTAAGAAAGGATGTGTGAAGGCAACCGATTGATTACGTGGACGGCTGTGAAAACACACTCGCCCCAAAATTGTGGAGAAAGATGAGCCTGAAATTTTAAAGCACGAGCCACCTGGATAATATGGCGGTGCTTGCGCTCTACAACCCCATTTTGTTGAGGCGTGTAAACACAAGAATGTTGGAAAATAACGCCATTATCTTGAAAAAAAAAATGAAGTGAAATAAATTCACTACCATTTTCACTTCTAAAAGTTTTAATGCTAGAATCAAATTGAGTGAGAATGTGAGCAAAAAAACGCTTCAAAAGTGGCTGTGTTTCAGTTTTGTGCCACATTAAGAAAACCCAAGTAAATCGGGTGAAGTCATTCACAATAGTAAGGAAATAAAAAGCACCAGAAAGAGAAGGGTGTCGATAACGACCCCAAATATCACAATGAATTATTTCAAATGGTCTTGTAGTAGAAATAGAACTAGAACTGAATGGTAATCGACTCTGCTTAGCCAAAGGACATACATGGCAATTATTATTTGGCTGATTGGAAAAATGCAAGAAATTTTGTGCTATGTGACTTAAACATGGAGAGGAGACATGACCCAAGCGATTATGCCAAAGATTGGTGGAGGAAAGGGCAAGGTTGCAAGATGATCTGAAAGGAGTTGTAATGGAAGACTGGGTTCGTTCCGTCACTAGTGCCACCAAATAGTATAGCCCATCACGTTCTTTATCAAAACCAATCATCCTCTTCGTAGCCAGATCCTGCAAAACACACCAATAAGGATAGAATGTGACTGAACAATTCAGACTTCTGGTCAAGCGGCTAACCGACATTAAATCAACTTTGAACTTTGGCATAAATAGCACATTATGTAGATAATATACGGTACTCATAGGCAAAGAACCCGTGGCTTCAATATGCACTTTTTCTCCACTAGGTAGCGAAACAGCAATAATGCATAATTTTTATTCTTATTCAATAATTTAGAGCACGAAGTAATATGATATGTCGCCCCGCTATCAATTATCCAATTACGGGAAGCGACTCTAGACAAACCTGGCTGCTTTACTGCATTTGCTTTGGAACTCAAGTCAGTATGTGGGCTGGGCTTTTGGGCTTGTTGTAGAGCAGCTAAAAATTGTTTGAATTGGGCCTCAGATAAAGTAATTGCTGATCCATTCTCCTCTTCTACTATGCCTGTCACATGAACCTGATTAGCAGAAGGAGAGGACGCGACAGAAGGCGCGACTGGTGTGGCAGTGTGCTTTTTGGGGAAATTTCCCAATCCTTGCTTTGCCTTAGGATGACCTGGAGGAAAACCAATCAAGTGAAAGCATGTTTGGACCCAATGTCCTGGATCACCACAATAGGTACAGTGCGGCCTTTCCCTTCCTTAACTTGACCCAAAAGCGGCATCCCGACCGGTCTGAAAACTCGGTCGCTCACCATGCCCCCTTCTGCTACCGATCTGGTTCTATCGGCTGCCACTCAGGACAGCCATGGCGGCGGAGCTAGAACTGGACTCCGCCCCTACAATGTAACGTTGTTTTTCTTCTTGTGCAACAACAGCATATGCTTGTCTGACACTTGGAAGGGGATTCATCAAGAGGATTTGACCTCGGGTTCCACTGTAAGTCTCATTTAATCCCATCAAGAATTGCATGAGCTTTTGTTGATCGGCCTGTTCTCCTTGTGATGCTTCTGAATAGGATGCCAATTCATCCCATAAACTTTTCAATTTCGTGTAGTATGTTGAAATTGATTGTTGTTCTTGCCTGAGTGAAGCGATGTCTCGCTGAATCTCAAATATGCAGGGTGCATTGCCTTGTGAAAATCTCTCACTTAGATCTTACCATACCTCATGAGCTGTAGGATAGTAGATGATACTGTCAGCAATTTCAGAACTGATTGTGTTAACGATCCATGAATGGACCATGTCATTGCATCTTGACTAGGTCGCATATCCTTCTGGGTCAGCTTCGGGTGACAGAACTTTGATTGGACCATTCACAACCGTGCTTGTTTTTAGAATTAAGAGCCAATGTCATAGCCCTCTTCCAACCTATGTAATTGTCTCCATTCAATGGTTTGGAGACTAAGACCAATCGAGGATGGTCTGAATGGTGAGTGAAGAATGGATTTGAGATATCAGATGTTGGATTATTTGACTTGCTGGGATTGGGTGGTGGTGACGGGACATCATCACCTGCCAAAGTGATTATGGCTTTTGGGAATTTGTTGCTGAGAAGGCTAGAGAAGAGTCAGGATTGTGAGTCCTGCTCTGATACCATGTAAAACAACAAGGACTGATTTTCTGGAGAGATAATAGTTCTATTGATCTGTATCAGATATATACAAGAATACAGCTTGATTATAGGATACAAAAAGGAAAGCTATTCTAGCCCTATTAATGCTAATAATATAGAATCATTGTGATGACACAGAGTGAATGTGTTAGATGTTGACAGCTATACAAAATGCTAATTTTGCTCTACTTTCCAGCAGAAAGCGAAGCGGCTCTGGAGTCTGGGATTGAAGAGGTTAC
The DNA here is from genome assembly GCA_025331145.1 of Rosa persica. NCBI lineage: Eukaryota > Viridiplantae > Streptophyta > Magnoliopsida > Rosales > Rosaceae > Rosa > Rosa persica. Next base: position 13,151,005 of record WFKR01000006.1, on the reverse strand, counting down.
CATTGCAATTCCTCAAGGTATACCTAAGCCTTGGTACACGCTGGTGGATGGGACCGTTTGCGATAAGCCAGTGAGGAGTATGACAATGAAGGAGATCAACTTAATGAGACGAAGGTGGGGAATACCCGACCAGGTGGAGATGAGGCCTCTGCAACCCGATGAGCCGGCGTCGAACCTGCAGCAAAGGTAGATGGCACTCCACGAGAATGCATTTTACCAAGGCTTGTCGATACTACTGCCCAGGTGCCTGCAGTATCTGCTTAAGATGATGAATCTGGCAGAAGGGCGGCAGCTAACACCAAACGTATGGTGGCAAATCCTAAGCACGATGGTAATGTGAGATCTGTGCAAGCATGGGTGGCCTTCGATGAACGAGTTCAGGGCCATGTATCAGATTTTGTACTTGAAGAAGAAAATGGGCTAGGGGACCGTGACCTTTACTGCCCGGAACCATGAGTCCTTAGTTACCGACTCACCCAATTCCCAGAGCAAGAATTGGAGGAACAAGGTGTTTCTTGCAGGAGGGCAGCATCAGATAAGGAAGAAGAAGTGGCGCCTAATGGGTACGTTTCAAGCTATCGAGGATCAGGCTTACACTCTGTCAGAGGATGATAGAAAACGGATAGCAAGAGTGTACGCTGTATAGCGGATCCAGAGGAAAGGAGCTCTTATAGGTTCATCAGGTATTCCATACTTGATAGATTGGGGATGGGAAGAGTTTCCGGTGAGATGGACACCAATAGATGCATATATATATATATATATATATTTTTTTTTTTTCTAACAATGGTATTCTTGTAGTGAAGGTTTCGAAGAGGAAGCCTTAGAAGGGAAAAATCGAAGACAGGATGGACGATGCCAAACTAATGGATATATTGATCTGTTAAGGGGAGGATGCACTCCAAATTCCCCTAAGAAGACTGGGAGATCAGTTGGTGATATGTTGTTGGAGCTTTATGATGATATGTATGAGGTACCAGAACCGAATGTCCCCATCGTGAACAAAGAGGGAGTCCTGGCTACTGAGGTTATTACGATGGTGGATTCTAAGAAAGGGAAGGCCAAGGCAACGGAGTCACAGGCTTCCCTTTCCAGTAGGTCTTTGGGAAGTGAGGAGGTGCTGCTCCCTAGCAAGAAAAGGATGAGGCATTACCGCCACCGGCACCGAAGTAGTGATAAGGAAGAGGTGACCTACCCGAGTAAGGACGTGAAGGGTACCAGAGAAAAGAAACCTCGGGTAAGTCAGAAGGTGGTCCCGAAGGCTTCGCAATCCTTGGCCTTGCTTTCCCATGTGGTTCCTTTTATCCCCAAGAAACTAATCAAGTAGCTGTTGTCCGAGTCTAGGTGGCAGATGAGAGGTTCGTGATGTCATTACTGGCAGATTTCAAGGATATCGACTTGGACCAGGTATAGGCCAAATATAATACTCCCTAGGAGACTGTCAACTCTCCCGAAATTTCATGATGCGAGTAAGGAGCTTGTGGTTTTTTTTTTTTGTAATCTTTTTCTTAAGTAATTTTGTTCTCGTTCTAACTTTTTTGTGACTTAGGCCCTGTTGAGAAAATTACGCTAGAGAAGAAGCGAGACTCCCTAACCCAAAAGATGGCTGCCTTGACCTTGGAGATCGGTGAGCTTGAAGAGGAAAGAAAAGGATCCCTTAGTTAGAAGGTAAGGTTGGGAGCTTAAGAAAGAGCTGGAGCCTATGCGGGATGCTGTGGAGAAGGAAAATTCCTGGAGACCGAAGGCTGAGTACCTCAAGATTCATGTACCTAAAGAGCGGCGGGAGGGAGTCGAAGAGTACAAACCCTCCTAAGAGTTGGTCGACATGCTCATTGCTGCCCAAGACAAGGCGGTGATCTTGATGTATCGGGAGTGAGTGGTTTCCAGGTATATGGATGAGGCGAAGTTCAAACGTGGACTCCTGGAAAAGAAAAAGAAGCAAGAAGCAGAGGTAGTTGAAGCCAAAGGTGACGCCTCCGGGTGTTACACGAGGCCCAGGATCAGTAGGTGTTATTTTTCTTCTCCTTTTTTTTTTTTTGAACAATGGCTTTGAACCAGTACTGGGGTATCCCCTGTTAATATTTCCGTTGCTTGGTAGTCCAAGCTTTTGGTGATGGTTCTATAATTTTTTGCTTCATTTATGCATTGTTGCATCTTTTATGTTCAAATACTTATTACTGGAATAGAGTAGTTAATATTGTAGCCAATAGTATCCGGGGTGCTCGGTGGCTAAGTTAAATGTAAGCAATGGTCTAAAGAATTCCTTTTTTCCATTTAAGTACCACATGGTGGCTGATACAAAAGCTAGATGGGTAGCTTGCTATAGCTAGATTATCAAAAGCTAGGATAAGATGCTTCGGGAGCTATTTGTAATAGTACCTAAGGAGTTGAGTGTTCCATAGGTGGGGGACCTGATCCCATCCATGTCTCGGATGTAGAAAGTGGTCGGACCAACTTCCTCGATGATCTCATAGGGACTTACCCAGGAAGGGTCCAGTCCTTGCGGCTCCGGGTAGACTTGTTTAATAAGCCAGTCCCCCAGTTTTAGCGTACGGGATTGATCTTTAGCATCATAGTATTGAGCTATTCTTTTCTTGTTTGCCAGGTTATGCATGTGCACTACATCTTGGCGCTGTTCCAGTAAGTCGGCGTCCAGTTGGAGTCCCTCAGCGTTAGTACCCGCATCGAAATATTTGATTCTTCCACGTAGTATCTTTGTCTTGATAGGGAGGAGTGCCTCAGTGCCAAAAGCCATGCAGAAAGGTGTCTCACTGGTGGCCTCCGTTGCTGTTATCCTGATGGCCCATAAAGTTTCAGGGAGCTTAAAGGCCCAGAGTCCCTTGGTGTCCTCCAATTTCTTTTTTAGAATCTTCTTGATTATTTTGTTGATAGCCTCGACCTGACCATCTGTTTGTGGATGTGCCGGTGAGGCATATAGAATCTTAGTGCCCATGTTCTCGATGTATGACCATAGCTCGTCATTATCGAATTGTGCCCCATTGTCTATGACAACAATGTTCAGGACCCCAAATAGACAATAGATATTTCTCGACAAGAAATTTTGACCTTATCTGTTGTGATGGCTACCAGGGGTTCAGCCTCTACCCACTTAGTTTGGTAGTCTACCACTATGATGACGTATTTGAATTGTCTCATTGCCGTATGGAGCTTATCAATGAGGTCCAGTCCCTATTGACAAAAAGGCCATGGTGTGAGTAAAATGGAAAGAGCAATCGACGGTGCCCTAAGGATGTTGGCATACATCTGGCACTTATGGCAGGAGTTTAAGACAACTTCAGCTAATGCTGACATTGTAGGCTAGAAGTACCCAGCACGGAGGGCCTTGTGTGCCAAGGAACATGCCTCTGTATGGTTACCGCAGACACCCCCGTGTATATCCTTGAGATTTTTATGGCTTTCATCCTCCGTGACGCACTTGAGGTTAGGAAAGCTGTGACCCCTCTTGTACAGTTTGCCATTCATTATCATGTACCGAGCTGACCTGAGTTGTAACCTTCTAGCCTCAACCTTGTCCTCCGAGTTAAGGCTATCAATCATGTACTTGAGTATTAGGTCCATCCATGATGGGGGTGGTCTCGATGGCGAATATCTCTAATACTGTCTTCAAAGTGTTTGTCTAATATTTCCACTTTTGTGGCACCGTATGCAGTACTCGACTGGGCCGCTGCAATCTTTACGAGGGCGTCTGCTTTATTATTCTTCACCCTTGGTATCTGAGTAATTGTAAACGTTGTGAACTGCTGTAATAGTACATTGGCGAGGGCCTAGTAAGATGACATTTGGGGCTGCTTGACCTCAAAGTCCTTGTTGACCTAATTTACTACTAGATGCGATTTGATAAAGATGTGGAGGTGTTAGACACCTACCTCTCAGACCACCTGTAGCCCCGCAATAAGGGCCTCATACTCAGCTGCATTGTTGGATGACTTGAAAGCAAATTTTAGGGTGTACTCATGTCGTCCGGGTTGACGAGCAAAATACCCGCTCTACTTGTCCTCTTGTTCGATGCTCTATCAATATAAAGCTACCAGGTACTTAGTGGTTGGGGGGGGGGGGGGGGGGTAGAGCTGATGGGTCCTCAATCTGAGCTGGCGCATCATGGGTGGGGATCAGCTCAGAAATGAAATCTGCTGCTGCCTGGCCCTTAATGGTTGTCCGGAGTTTGTAGTGAATATCGAATACTCCCAATTTGATGGCCCATTTAACAAGCCTTAATGGGTGGTTAGTGAAGACTGTGATTGAATGCGCCTAAAAGTGGTGCTTGAGTTTTCTGGCAGACACTAGAAGGGCTAAAGCTGCTTTCCCTATGTTCGGGTATCATGATTCAGCACTAGTATAACCTTTGCCTGCATAGTACCCTGGGTACTCGCAATCAAGGTCCCTTTTGATGAGTACTAAGCTAACGGTCGTCGCATATGCAGCTAAGTAGATGTACAACATTTCACCAGGAATGGGTTTTGATAACAATGGTACAGTAGCCAAGTAGGCCTTAATACCTAGAAACGCCCACGCCGCCTCGTGTTCCACCGTCCAGGCGATGTACTCGATGTGCTATATCTTCAGCAATTTGAAGAAAGGTGCACACTTGTCTGTGAGTCTCAATACAAGTCGTTAGAGGGCAGCTATCCTATCGATAAGGGATTAGAACTTGTTACGAAGGATGGAGGATGTCACGTTCAGAATCGCCTGTACCTTCTCAGGGTTTGCCTTAATACCCCTGTGGCTGATGATATAGCCGAGGAACTTCCCTACCTCGACCCCAAAGATACACTTCTGTGGATTAAACCGTATACCATTGCGTAGAATGATGGTGAAAACGATTGCCAGGTTCGTGACAAGATTATCAACGGTGAGACTCTTGACTAGCATGTTATCCATGTACACCTCCATGATGGTACTGATGACATCAACAAACATAGAGTTAACGAGTCTTTGATACATGGCCCCAGCATTTTTTAATGACTCTTTGATAGGTGGCCCCAACATTTTTTAGTCCAAAGGGCATTACTTGATAACAGTAGAGGCCCTTGTCGGTTGTGAAGGCTGTGTGTTCCTCTTCTGCAGGATTCATCCTTATTTGATTATACTAGCTGAAAGCATCCATGAAGCTGAGTAGCCGGTACCCTACTGTGGAATCTATGAGCTGGTCGATCCTTGGGAGGTGAAAGCTATCCTTATGATAGGCTCGGTTAAGGTTTGTGTAATCAAACACATGAGATAGGATCCCATTTTTTTCTTGGGTACCATGATTACGTTGGTGAGCCAGCTTGGGTATGTCACCTCCTTGATGAATTTAATGGCCTGAAGCTTTTTCACTTGTGCCGGTATGGCTTTGTACTTGTCCTGGTTGAAAGCTCTGCGCTTTTGTCTTATCAGGTCCAAGAAAGGGATGATCTTGAGGTTGTGTATTGCCATACCCATAGGGATCCCTGGCACATTCTTGTAGGACCAAGCGAAAGCTGATGAGTTGGCTCGTAAGAACTGGATTAGACTATCCTTGACTTGTACCAATTCGAACTATTCTGTCCGGGTATACTTTTGATAAGACAACCTCCTCAATGTCTTCTATGGCACCTGGTCGCTCTTCGTTTGAATTTGTATCATCCCTGGGGTCCTAGTATCTATCGGAAGGTAAGGGCTCCGCTGTTTCCAATAACATCTCTGCTCTCCCCCTGCCCTGGGAAACCGTTAACGCGTGGAAAACTTTTGCTGCAGCCTGATCTCCCCTGATCGTCGCCACTCCCACCGAGGTTGGAACTTCCATCATAAGCATATGGTCGGCCCCGAAAGTCTTGAGGCGCCATAATGTCGAGCTCCCTAGGATTGTGTTGTATGATGAAATACAGTCGACCACGTTGAATTCGAGCTTGATAGTTGACGAGTTTAGATTTTCTCCCACCATGATCAATAGAGAATTAGGGGTTCGTTGTCCTATGACAGTTTTGCCCATCCTCTATTTAGTGCCTTGTAAGCGTCATTGAATATCACACTGACTGACGCCCCGATACCACTAGTACCCTGGAGGTGATATAATGATCCATTTGTAGCGTTATGAGAAAAGGGTCATCATGGGGCATCTTGAGGTTCCCATATTCTTTGTCCAGGAATGTGATTGACTTCCACCAGAATATATTGCCTTTTTCCCGGGCTTGTGGAAATTGAAAACCTCTGCTTTCTCGGAACTTGTTCTTCGTTTCTTCCTTTGTTGTTGCAGGTCCCTCGGTCCCCTACCATGTATTGTGAATATCCGCCCATATATGTTCGATAACGCCCACCTCCTTGGTAGGCAGATACCGTTGAAGTTTGCCATTTTGTACCAACGACTGGATGGTGTTCTTTAAAGCCATGCAAAGGTTGCTGTTGTGTTCGGCATCCTCATGGTAACTACAGAATCTTCTATTGTCCCGCTGAGTAAGCTTACTCTTTAGAAACTTCCGCGGTGGTGGTCTAGGTATCTCATCTCTATTCTCGTTCCAAATGGTCTCGTACAAAGCACTAAGAATAGTGAATACCTTATATCTGGGTGGGGGTACGGCTTTGGGATACTGCTTTTGCGGTCTTTCTTCCCGGTGATACGACTTGGTGTACTCGCTGGCTCTAGGTGAAGACTCCTTGCCGCACTTACTCGCTGGGTAAGGTGACCGACCACTCTCTTGGGTCCATTTTTTGGGCTCTTCCTTTGCCACCGGGATCGAAATGGTTGATGCTTTCTTTCTCTCTTGTTTCACACTATCCCTATATGTTTCAAACTCTGCCTGTGCGTGCCTAATAGCGGTGGCCATTAGCTCATCATAGCTAGCCAGAGGGTGGTGATTAATCTAATAGAGGAAGTCTCCAGGTCTTAAGCCTCGCCTGAAAGCCATTTCGGCCAATTACTTATTTAGGTCTCGACACTTGGCCGTGTTCGACCTGCCACCAGTTGACAAATGATTTCAAAGTTTCGTTCTCTCCTTGCTATACCTTCAGTAATCCCGTTGGAGTGTTAATTCCATCGATGTGCAAGATGAAACGTGCCCTATCAATGCGCAAGATGAAACATGCCATGAATTTGTCCGCCAATCCTTTGAAAGATCCTACAAAAAGCGGCTTGTAGATCGTAAAACCAACTCAAAGCCTCCCTAGACAGTGTTTCCTGGAACATGTTGTAGTAGGTAAATGTTGATACGGGTCTCCCACTCTAGTATAGTAAATTTTTAGTGGATTGGTGGCATTTCTGCGGATAGCATTCCAGACCGCTGGAGTGAAAGGGCCCAGTCGATCCTCAAAAGTGGTTACAAGGTACCAAGATTCTCGGTTCTCGCTTGTTTCCACCCTTGATTATAAGGTTACCAAGATATGGCTCATTTGTAAGAGGAGTGCTGTGTTGGGGTCGGTTACCAGATGATCTGGTTGCTCCAAAGTTGGCAGAGGGGGTGGCGGTAGGTTTCTCAAACTCTCCGGGTGCAACTGGATTGGCAGATGCACCATTTGCTGGCCAACGGTATTCCTCCTGGAGGATCCTTCTCCGAGTGCTCCTATGGTTGTAGCCACCAGGGCCACGGTTGTCTCTGGTAGAATGGGTTGCGAGGCCTTTTTGAGGGCCTCAATAAAGGCCTCATTCTGCTGGTGCCGCCGGTCTAGTGCCCGAGCTAGTGCCTTTGTCACCTAAGGTGTAGCCCGTTGGGAGCACTATCATGGTGGGTACTGGACCCTGCCCAAGATATAGCACTTGGCCGGGAAATCCTGTGGGATCTAGTGATAGTATCGAATCTTGTGACACTCAAGTATCTGCTGGTATGTACATCATCCAGTTGAAGAGAAATAGCAAGTTTAGATACTCGAACCCCATCATAAGGCCTCAAGAAGCTAAAATGGAATTAATGTTTGCTCTTTGTATTCAAATGATGGATAATTAGTCACTTTCTCCTCATTTTAACTCTGTGTTGATGCATTGAAAACTGTTTGTTTATTTTATGCTTCTCTTAAACCATGCATTTAAAAGTCAAAGTGGTTGTGAACCTGTTGAGTTCCTTGTGACTAGCTTTGTGTGGCTAGTTTTTTCATCATTAATTTAGCTTATCACTCTGCATTGATTCAAACAATCAATCTTAGTTATTAACTGGAGGTCTTAGTTTATGTGTAGTTGCTAGAGATGAGAGAGTCAGCTCTGTGATAGATCTATGTACAATCATTAGTTGACACATAAAAACTTCAATTATCTCTTCTGGTCAACATAGGATTGGTGTTTCCATTTCTCTTAGAGTATTAGATATGAATATAACTGAATATTCGTGATGGTTTTACCTCTGTTTGTTATACTGAAGAGGCTGTATTCGTTATGGTTTTACCATTTGAAGATATTTATCTGTTGAATTTTTTTTTTTTTGAGAAAATTATCTGTTGAATTTTTGCATTCAGGGTGGACTGATGTTTTGGACGATGCATGACTGGTTTGTTCTTGGACAATTTCTGAATCCTTCACATTTATCTAAAAAGAAGAAAAAGAATAATTCTAGGGATAAATTTGATGCCTTTGTCATGAGGCTACTTGGCAGAGTCTAGATACACTACTAGAATTCTGTTCATTTACATCAGTCCAGAACCGATGTAAAACTAAATTCTAACCGATGTCTTTGTGGCTGATGTAAAAGATGTAGACATCAATATAAGCGCGTTTTTAACTGATGTCCCAGACAACGACCAACATCGATTCTAAAACACAAGTCGATGTATAATCGTTATAATAATCATAATCTTATATGTTAACTATATTTAATTCTTCATATTTTCACATTTTATGGTTAATAAAATATGTCTCGAACAATACATAAGTGAACATTTAAATCGATTACAATTTCAGAAATGATGTCTAATACACTCGTAGACATCAGTCTCCAAAATTTTTTGTTTGTTTGTGTCCATTTTTACGTGCATCTTGCCGCCTTATTCTCTGGAGAACGATGTATGTACCTTTAAGCAACATCAGTTAATCCATGAAGAATGATGTTTTATGTTACTAGGAACATCTCTTTTCGTTAGTTGAAACGATGTCTAGTAGTTTTTTAGACATCATTTCTATTTTTCAAAAACGATGTCTTTTAGTTCATGGTAAATCGGCTTACTTTATAACAGCTGATTTGTACGTTGACAGTAGATAACAGTTTGGTTTTTAGCTATCGATGTGTATTGGTTTTGTATACATCGATTTTTAGGTGACATTTCGATATGTTCATAATCATGAGACATTAGTCCAGTTTTAGGTACTGATTTGTAATCTATGAATTGACATCGTTTTCTTTGACATTAGTGTTTTGTTTCCCATTTATATACATCAGTTCATATATATAAGAATGATGTGCAAATAATCATTTAGTTGCTGATCGTTGGAAAAAATCTAGAAATACATTTCTCATCATCCAAAAATTGGGGCTTTCCATTAATTTTCTCATCTTCATTCATGATTCTACATAATTCACAAAATAAAACCCCAAAACCTACAAAGGCTAGCCCATAAACATAATAGCAACCAACTATATCAGTGCTACATATATACACCAAACTTTCCTTCAAAGCAAAAACTAGCTAGTCTTACTCAAAAATTTCTTCGTAGCCACAAGTCCTACACCCAACTCTGTATATAATCAGCCACCTCAATTCGCACCTCGTCAATTTGAGCTTGGCTATATGATTTGTGCGTCCTTACCGCCCACTAGAAATGTATTAAAGAACATATAAGTCACAATGGGGCTAAACAAGCTAATACTTAATTAAACCAAAATGTTGTTCATAATAATCCATATACGTACCTTGGTTGGAAATGAAAGTGTCTCATCCTCTATAATTTCCTTCATGTATCGCATAACATAATAGCCACACTCAACCCCACCCAGTTGTTTAGGTACACCCTATTTATTCATAGTATTGAATTAAGGCATATATCGACATACTAGATGTAATGCATTATCTCAGCCAATTAAACACATGTATAAGCCTTACCGGAAGCGGTTTTACTTTAGGCAGTTTGCTGACCCTTCCAGTTTCAGCATTGAAGGTTTTTACCGCACTACACAACCATATTATCATTACCCAATTTAAATGCTACTTGGTCGGATATGTAAAGAAACAGCTCAATGTATATAATGTAATACTTACTTCATCACCGAGGTCTCCCATTCTTTGTAATGGACTGGTTTTGGCAACTGATCCAACATGTAAATTTCACCTTCCCATAGGATAGTTAATATCCAATGCTTCTTGCAATAAAAATGAAGTCAATATTATGCAAAATATAAAAGCAGTTTAATAATACCAAGTATACTAAAAATATTGCAGCATTACCCCGGATTGTAAGGCATAAAGAAAATACGATCAGATTTTCCCTCTTTTAACCGTTCAACTAAGTACTGCACAAAGTCAGGACTTTCACAATTATATGTAGTTGCCGGATCAACAAAAGCAGAGGTGTCCAAAAGGTCCCTTTCAGTAATAAGTTCATGCAGGTACCTGTGTCAAAAGCTAAGACATGAAATGCAGCAAAACCCCATAATCCATATCACCTTTCCACACATAACCACTTGCTAGACTAGAAAAAATATGTTCGAATCTTTCCACAAAAATCTAGGATCAAAATAAGAATTATTGCACTAGAGGAGTGAAGCTTACCCCTCATATGCTGCTATAACTCCTTGGCCAATCCACTACATCTCCAACAGATTAATCATATTCTCAGACAAGATAAAGAGTTGTGTGGGTTCGCCAAACATTTCTTTAGAAAACACTGTGCTTATTGAGCTCCCCGTTTCTTTCATGATAGTTGTTGCATGTTTATACAACAACTTGCAGCGCTTCGGCACCCACGGATTAATCTCAACTTGATCAAACAATGACTTGACGAATTGCGGATTCTTCTCCTTTTTCTGCAAAACCCCATAAATTTTACATCATTAATACCACAACCCAACTGCCATTATCTATTAGTTACAAACTTCTGCCACTATCCTTCCATAACAATTGAACTGTCATAAAAGATGCAACAACATATTGATGTAATTAGAGCTGCACCTTGTTTTCTATAAAAAGATAAAATAAATTAATTGATAATATAATCAATGTCCTGTTCTGATAAAGATGAGAAACTTTTGTCATTTATTTGGTCTTGCATATTCAACTTGCTGGTAACATAAAGCAATACTTTCAGTTTTGGTTTTCTCTCAAGTGGTAGCATATATTGCATTTAATTGCTAAAAGATGCAGCATATATATAACATGCAGCAATTAAACAACACCTAAGCCAATAAACTAATCATAAAACGTACCTAAGCTAAAACCTACCGAAACAGAAAACTCATCAACCAAACGTACCTTAAACATTGTCCGCACAACAAGATCGTCAGGCCAAGCTATGTGACTCCCAAGAGCTTCCCTAACGAATTCCATCTCACCCTCGATGGGGAAAGGAAGCACCTCATCTGGTTTTAGTATACCATCCATCGAAACACGAACAGTTCCCTCCTTCAATGGAACTCCATGCAGTGTGTTGCTTAGTTCCCCCTCTTTGAATACTGGAAACGAAAGCAACTATATTATTGATATTACCCACTGCTAGCTCACATACCCCAGCATCCTAGGAGGGGAAAAAGAAAGTGATCAAATCTACCAAAGGTTGAAAGCATAATTTATACACAATACAATGCAACTATTAGAATTCACAAAAAACTACATATATTGTTACCTTTCCAGGAGTAGGTATAATGTCACATTCCTCCACATTTTCCATGACCTTGGCATCATTATGATCAGATTTTTCAATTCTTGATTTATCATGGAAGCTGCCTTTGTCAGATATAGGGGCCCGGTGGCAGGCTAATGCATGGTTGTCTTCCCTGTTACTAGTGCTTCTAGCTGTGCAATCCTTTGATATAACATGGCTTTCGTCTTTACTTGCTGCGCAAGAAGCATTTTCTTTGTCTCCTCCAACTCTTTATCACGCTCCTTATCACAGGCCAATATATCTGCCTTAGTAATTCGAATCTTTTTCTTCTTTGGCAGATTAGTAGGAGGATGGGTTGACGAAGCCTCCAACACCCCTCACCCTACCCGAATGTTCAGGAGTGTCTAGAGTTTGAGACAAGACATCACTACTCCTTGAGATTTCCAACTCACCTTTACTCTTTTTCTCCAACAGTTCATCCTAATCAAATATGTAAACACAAGTTAGATGAGGTGATGATACACCTTAAATTGCTCAACTTAAAAATCTGGACTTACTATTTTTGTTGCCACCAATGGGAGTTCTTCATTATCTTTCCATTTTTTGGTATGCGGGCTTTCTTCCACTTAATTGCATGATCAATTACCTCTCCTTCAGGCAAATTTTGTTTCTATGCAGCAAATAAAACCATGAGGGAAAACATTACAGAAAAAAAAAAATTGAGGTGAAAAAATGAAGACAAGCAGATCCTAACCAATTCCTCCTCTAGTCCAAGGTATCCCTTTCTTGATAATCTATGATGGTACTTTCTCTTCCTCACTCGTTCACTTTGTTTTTGATGAAGTTTCTACATATACATGTTAAGCACAGTTATTGCATAAAATATGTTTCAACTTACACAGAAAATGTATACATAGATATGACACAAGCCTTATACACAATAGAAGCATACCAGCCATTCCTCAGTAGTCCGTTGTTTTACAAATTCCTTCCATGGTTGTAGGCCAACATAGGAGTACTGTTTTGGTGGCTTTCTCAATTTTTTCTTCTTTCCCAAGAATGGCAGAACATACTTCCTTGTTAATGTGGTCTTGAAGTATCTCCATTTCACGCCAGCTGATGACAACACTAGTTTTCTGCTTTCAGGGGCTACTTTGAATGTATCCTATGCAACAAATGTAATAGTGGGATTAGATAGCCCTACTCAAAATTATAACTTTTTCATATCAAGCTTGCAAAGAAACAATAAATGTGTACATATTTCAGGAAAAGTGTAAATAAGGATCAGTGAACACATATTTCAGCTTCCCAAGTAAATAATGATCAGTAAAAACTTATATTGTAATAAAAAAATAGAAAATACTTAGAATTTAAGAAGCATTGAGTAAACAAGAGCAGCTGAAAGTTTAATCCATTTAATCCACCTCAAACTGCAGCAAGGCAAGAAAAGTAGAGGAGTACCTGAATATCTGTCCAAATATTTGCTTTCAAATAAGGATCCACCTTAGGCCAGCTTTCCACGTTGATGGGAACCATTGTCCGCACCAACATGCCTAAATATGACTGTAGAGTGTGCTGTGTTCTGTCGTTTGGATTGCCTGTGTTACTGTATGTAACTTTAAATTTCTTCCCAAGTGCTTTCTTCACCACTACCTTGTACATTGCAGCCACAGTTCACTTCCCTCTTGTTTTTCCTTTAGCTGATTCAGTGTTAGTCATAGTTTCAGCTGAAACACAATCGTCTTTATCGTCAACCACGTCATCAGTCTCATTTGGACTAGCAACCTTCTCCACT